>NW_012194661.1:970130-1104039 GCF_000504015.1 Erythranthe guttata
GCCCTAAATGTATCCCGCAGTTTCATGATCGAGAGAACGCTGACTCAATCGCCGAAAAACAAAACAGTGCCCTCGTCGGAGCAATCAAATTCCAGAGTTACCGTTTGAAATCTTCTCCTTTCAGTAGCGTACCCCACCCCACCCCAACTTTCTCTTCCATATCAATCATCTTATGCACCATCTTCATCGAGGTCAACACATTTGGAGCAGAATATCATGAGAAGAGAGGAGTGAACCAACCTTCGGGATTTTTTGGTTGCAAAAAAATTAGAGTTTTCTTAAATTATATGTACATATATTCTGAGCATTTTTCTGGAATTTTTGGATTTTTTTTGTGTTCCAAAGAAAAGCTTAAAGCTCTGATCTTGCAAAATATTCGACTTTTTTGCTGTTTGATACAAGAAAGAGCCTGAAGCTCACAATGTCAGTTGGTTTTGTTTTTTTAGTTCTTTTGCTGGAGAAACCTGAAGGGAGTGGTCCGTTGGAAAACAATTATGTTAAAAATGCGTTCGGAAAAAAATATTTGCTGGTCTATGTCTGGCAAAGGGGCGCCGTCAGGAAGCATTTTGTGTGTGTTGGGCATGAAAATGGTAGAGAGTTTGATCGGGATGGGATGATTTGGAGGGCGTTGTTTAAATTGGCAAGGACTGAATTGAAAATTTTGAAAATTTCATTTTCGGGTTATTAAAATTTGGGGCTAATGTTTAATTTTTCATTTTTTATATTTACAGGGTATTTAGGTCTTTTCAGGTCAGAACACGCACCCCAGCCACACAATTCGCTTGTGCAGAACACGATAAGCCGTCAGGGGCCTTTGACTGACTTTCATAGTGGGGTACTTGCTATTTTTTTTGAACGGGGTTTTTTGACAATTAAAGATTACACATGGGTAGTTATTGTAAAAAACGTGTATTATAATATTTAATTACCTATGGACTAAGGTACTATAAAGCAAGATATATATCAAAGCCAATATTATCCCCGATGATATACATATCATGTTTTTAGCAATTGCTTAGTTAAATAAAGCATGACAATGTTTGTAACAGATTTGTGTATACATACCAGTGTTCAAAAACTCGGCCAAGGCGGCCGATTAATCGGTCTCCGAGGCGGAGGCGGTCCAAAACCTTTAGAATTTTAGTGTAAAGGTTTGAAAAATCGACTTTTTGCCAATGAGGCGGTTTTAGGCAGTCCGAGGCGGTCAAACCTTTAAGGCGGGTCAAACTTCGGTGGCAAAAATCGGTCATAAATCAGTTATTTTTTTTTTATAATTCAAAATAAAAGTTGCGATTTTAATAAAAAAAAATATGATTTTAAGTTTTATTTTGTTTATGTTAACTATTATTGTTATAAGAACTAATGATGTATGTCATTTAAAAAAAAATGTCTTTTTATTTATATTTTATAAGGATATTTATGAATTATGATCTTATTATTATTAAACTTTTATTATGTTATTAGGATATATATATATATATATATATATATATATATATATATATATATATATATATATATATATATATATATATATATATATATATAAAAAAAAAAAAGAGATATATGTGAGAGTATTTATAAATAATACCTACAAATATATTATATTAAATTTTAGAAACCAATTTATTTCTGATTTATCATCGATTAATCGCCGCCGCACCGATTAATCGTGAGTCGGTCCCTGACAACCTCCGATCCGATTACCGCTTTTTACAACCTTGATAAATACCCATCGTTGGCAATAAAAACGTGGTAGCTTTCACTAGCAATTCTACACACTCTTTCTCTCGAATACATCTTCTACTATTTTGTATTTTGAACACTTCCAGATTATATAATACATATTTACTATTGTATTATATTTTATATTTTATAACACCTGATTGATTAATTGACATAAGATGAATTTTATTACGATTTTAGAAAGTAAAATGATTATAATAAAAAATTAAACAGGGGGCACTGAATTAAATATAAGACTCCGGATGCCATTGGCAACTAAATAGTAAGGGACATGTACAGATAAATCCCCAACTCAAAACGAAACATACGGGTCAGTCCCCAGCAATATTTTATAAGCGGGTCAGTCCCTAAAGCAAACGTAAACATACAGTTCAGTCATCGACCCCACTTTTTTTCACTTTATACATTTTCTCTCCTCTCTTCTCTCTTCTTTCTTCCCTTTCTTCTCTTCTCTTTCTCTCTCCTCTCTCCTTTCTCCTTTTTCTTCCATTTTTTCTCTTATGTTTATATCTCCTCTCTCTTTCCTCATATTCTCTGTTACTACTTTTTGTACCCTGACCGCGAAAAAAAACTGAAATCTCCCACAGTGGCAGCAAATTGTGAATCAAACCCCCTCGCCGCTGGTATTCGTGGAAGTTGTCGGTATAGTGATTATCTGCACATCATTTCCATTAAGAATAATTCGACTTTAAAGGAGATCTATGAATCTATCTTAATGAAGTGGAACGATATACATTCCGACAAATTGGTGCTCCAATACTTGGCTCCTCGTGAAAGAATGTTTGTCACCCTGACTTCTGACGAAGACGTGGTGAATATGGTTACATTGCATTTGTTAATGCACATGAGTGTGGTCGACATTGTGGTGAGTGTTGGTCGAAAACCTACACGCAAGTGCACGTATCGTACAAGTAATATAGTGGACAATTAAGTCCGGATATCGAACCCACAGGGAATATTTAATTATCTAATCCTAGACGCTAAATTCTACCAATTCTTATCAAGCCCACCCTACACAGTCGACTTTATAGAGAATTAACTAAAATAATTTAAAAAGCAAATTAAAACGACTAAACAAGAAAGCAAATTAAACACGAAGATTTATCAGAGTAAACGAGCCTAGGATTTTATTC
Source organism: Erythranthe guttata (assembly GCF_000504015.1). The sequence continues at coordinate 973,010 of NW_012194661.1, forward strand.
TTCCCCATATGTGATTATTATTCCCCCAATTCCTTTAATTATGCAAGCAATTAACCCGGATTATTAACCTGAGATGCTAAAATAATCATAACCCGCTTCCGCGTGTATTACAATTCTAATATTCTAGATTCAATTACTATATTCCTATGCAATTAATTCTAGAACACAGCATTAAGCACAAATCTCAATAATGGCTACCTAAGAGATTAACTATATTCCTATGTTAATACCACAAAAACTCTTCTACCACAGTTCTAATTATTAACCCGATCTTCCGATTCATGCGATTAACAATAACATAAAAGCGCATAAAGTGGCCAGTTTCATGAACTTAATAAAACAAGAAGAAGAAATAATCTGGAATTAAAACTTGCATAAAATCATAGAATTGGGTTCATAAATCCCACATAGGGTTCCAAATAAAATCCTAGAATTAAGAAAATTAGCTACTCATGATTAAAGGAAAAACACAGATAAAATAAGTCATAAACGATAAATCTATGCTTAGAGTCTTCGAATTCTTCGTCTTCGTTATTGCTTTGTTGCTCTCCAAATTGCGTAAAAAGATGGATTTTTAATTGTGTGCTTGGCTTGGTCTTATATAGGGTGAAGAACTTGGGGAAGAAGGCAGTTTCCTTGTGCAATTAAAATCCCTTTACTGCGCTGTTTCGGGCCCTCAAATTTATCTACCAACGGGCCGGCCCAACGGGCCCTCAAATTTATCTCTAAATGGGCCGGCCCAACGGGCCCTCAAATTTATCTACCAACTAGACCCACTACGCGAAAGCCCAAACACCTTCAAAGTAAGGCTTGGGCCCAACAAAGTAAGTCCAACCCAATCACCGATATATAAATAGACGTTTTACTCATTCACAAAGGTACGTTCTAATTATTCACAATCAATCTCGAGTTTTATTCTCTCTACTATCTCTACGATCTATACATCTGACTTGAGCGTCAGAGGGGTTTCCGCCGGATCAATCCCCGGCTTAGTTCACGTGTGCTCATTTTGTAGGGACCTCAGGATCATCGAGTTGACTAGCTACTGATCAGCTTTGCTCTCCCAGTTCGTTTTCTATACTACTCCGGTGAGCTATATTTCAGCATCATCATTTTGGCGCCGTCTGTGGGAACGATGCAAACCAGATCACGTAGCCATCAAGATCCTCCTGAGGCGTCAGCTCGGAGAGAAAATGACACAGCTAATAACCTTCCAGTCCGTAGAGGATCTGGCATACCACCTCCTCCACGTGCCGCGGAGCCACCACTTCCCCCACGTGCCGCGGAGCCACCACTTCCCCCACGTGCCGTGGAGCCACCACTTCCCCCACGTGCCACGGAGCCAGCTCTTCCACGTGTGGCAGATCCACATCGCGAGGTTCAGGTGATCCCTCCTCGGGACCCACCACTCGCCGATTCACCACTCTCTGCTCCTCGAACGGTTCAAATAACCGAGGACGCGCTCCAACGCATGATAGCAGAAGCCTCAACTCGCGCCGCCATGGAGGCCGTAACTCAATATATCGCCACGATGGGAGCAAACGCTCCCAATGCGATACCAGCGCCACCTGTGGCACCACCGCCAATCCAGAATCAAATAAGTGTCTCCTCCTCTACCTCGGACCCACGGTCCCGAGTGCAGCTATCTACTAATCACAGAGGAGCACAGCCCAGACAGCAGCGTCAGCGCTCACCCCCACGGGGGAATGTGTCACCACAGAGAGTCCCTCTCTTTAATGAGGGAGAAGGCGAGGTAAACAGCAGAATGTCTCGCCAAAATATTTTCCCCCAACCAAATAATCCAATGGGTGGAAGAATGCCTGTCCCAACAAGACGCAGTCCCTTCACCATTGAGATACTCAACGAGGTATTACCTCAAGGAGTAAAGATCTCGGGGTTACCTCAATTTGAAGGGACCATCGACCCACAGGAGCATATAGAGAAATTCAGTGCCATGGCGGATTTATATGGCTCGACGGATGCTGCGATGTGTAAAATGTTCTGCACCACTCTCTCCAGAGGGCAATGAATTGGTTCAACTCTCTACCCATAGGGTCGATTGACACCTTCGCTAGGTTATCAACCCGTTTCACCAACCAATTCGCCATCAACAAACAATATGCCAAGACCCCAGCTCATCTTTTCTCTGTAGTACAGAGAGATAACGAAACGCTCCGTAACTACATTAAGCGTTTTGTAGAAGCCGTCCATGAAGTCCCCAGTGTAGGGCAAGACATGCTCTCCGGGATTATGCAGCAGAACTTGAAACCGGGCAGATTCAAAGAATCTATCGCCGCAAGACCCACGGGCAACCTAGAGGAGTTGCTGAATCGAGCCGAAAAATACATCCGGATAGAGGAAGTCTCTACCCATGCTCCTTCTAAAAGGAAAAGGGAAGATGACCGTCAGGACAACAGGAGGCGCGATGATCGACGTCCACCACTTCCACCTCAAGGCCAACCCTCTACCTCCTACAATAGGTTCACTCCGCTAAACGCCCGCCTCACTGAAATCCTTCACGTGATAGAACAGAAAGGTTTAGCAGAGCCTCCACGTCCTATGCAGCCAAATGCAAAGCGAGAAAAGTCGGATCGTTATTGTCGATTCCATAAGGACATAGGGCATACTACGGAGGGATGTGCACAACTCAAAGTGGCAATTGAGAGGCTGATCAAACATGGCCATTTAGGCGAATACATTGATAAGCCTCGAAATAACGCCGTGATGATCCTCCACGCCGAGATAATAATCGAGATCAACAGCAAAGGCGAGAGGATGGGGGTCATCGACGTGACCTAGATAACAACGATAACCAACCTACTCGGGGAATCATCTCCTTTATCTCCGGAGGACCGGCGGGTGGCGATTCACAAAATGCAAGACGCACCCTCGCTCGATCAGTACGCATGAATCAAGAACGTGCTTCTCCATCCGCACGCATCTATCAAATACGAAGACCTGATCATAGCATAGTCTTCAACTCCTCCGAACTTGAAGGTCCAGATGAAGATCATGTCGATGCATTGGTAGTAACAACAACGGTGGCCAACTTCTTGGTCAAGAAGATATTGGTAGACGGTGGGAGCTCAGCTGACATCATGTACCTCGACGCTTTTAAGCAGTTGGGCATAGATAATGCCCGGTTTAGTCCCATCTCCACACCCCTGAAAGGATTCACAGGAGAAAGCATTTTGTCCATGGGAGAAGTGGAGTTGCCCGTTTCTCTAGGGGAAAACCCTTGTCGAATCACAAAACTAATCAAATTCCTCGTCGTCGACAAACCATCCCCCTACAACATCATTCGAGGGAGGCCAGCAATCCCTACCTTCAAATCAGTGCCTTCCTCCTACCATCAGAAGTGGAAGTTCCCTACTACCTATGGAATTGGGGAAGTACTTGGAGATAGACGTCTCTCCCGAGAGTGCTATGCAAGGGCCCTACGAGAACCTTCCAAGAAGCCTAAACCACCAGGAAGGGGAGACGACACCCAAAAATCCGACAAACGGAAGTGGGTCAACGCGATCATTGAGGATAATAAAGAAATCCTCCTCAGTGTACCAGATGACAGCATCACGCTAGCAGCTGTCGAAGAGCTTAAGCTCATAGAGCTCATTCCCGGAGATACTTCCAAGATCATACGAATAGGATCCGATTTAGATCCAACCACGGAGCAGCAGCTAATCAACTTCCTGCGACACAATGGAGATGTGTTCGCATGGAAAGCCCAAGATTTGTCGGGCATTCCTCCTCAGGTAGCTCTACATCGGCTCAACGTCGATAAGAGGTTGAAGCGGGCCACATACGACCAGTCCAGTATCCCGAATGGCTGTCGAACGTAGTACTCGTTCCCAAGCCGGGTGGCAAGTGGAGATTATGCGTAGACTTCACCGACCTCAACAAAGCTTGTCCTAAGGACCCATTTCCTATACCCAGAATCGATCAGCTCATCGATTCGACCTCGGGGTGCGAACTCCTCAGCTTCCTCGATGCATACCAAGGGTATAACCAGATCTTACTTGTGCCAGAGGATCAAGAGAGGGCTAGTTTCATCACTGACCAAGGCATCTACTGCTATCAAGTCATGCCCTTCGGGTTAAAGAACACAGGAGCCACATACCAACGTCTAGTGAACACAATGTTCGCAGATCAGATCGGTAAAAATATGGAGGTGTACATCGACGACATGCTCGTCAAAAGTGTCAAGACATCAGACCACTTAACCGACTTAGATCAGTGTTTCACCACCTTACGAAGATATAAGATGAAACTCAACCCCCTCAAATGTTCGTTCGGAGTTCGGGGAGGTAAATTTTTGGGATACATGATCTCACAGCGGGGAATCGAAGCTAATCCTGCTAAAATCGAAGCGATCACCTCAATGGCTCCATCAACGTCTATCAAGAAAGTACAACAGCTTAATGGCTGTTTGGCATCTCTGAACAGGTTCATTTCCAGGTCAGCAGACAAGGCTCTCCCCTTCTTCAAGATTTTAAGGGGAGGAAAAAAGTTCGAGTGGGATGAGGCATGTCAAAAAGCCTTCACTGAGCTAAAGTCATATCTCGCATCACCACCCTTGCTCACAAAACCTCAACCCGAAGACACCCTTCTACTATACTTAGCTACCTCAGCTGATGCCGTCAGCGCAGTCCTCATCCGAGATGGAGGAAAAGGCCACCAACCCATATACTACATAAGTCGCGCCCTCCAAGGAGCCGAGCAACGCTACACCAACATGGAGAAACTCGCTCTCGCCCTCATCAACGCAGCCCGGAAGCTTCGACCTTACTTCCAGTCTCATCAAGTGGTGGTTCTCACCAATTATCCGTTGAAACAAATACTAAGGAGTCCCGAAACATCCGGACGATTAGCAAAATGGGCGATAGAGCTAAGTGAATATGGAGTGGAATTCAAACCCCGGCCAGCTATCAAAGCGCAAGTATTGGCAGATTTTCTAGTCGAAATGACTTCCATACAAGAAAGCACTTCTATACCTACTTGGTCTGTCAACGTCGACGGATCTTCCACTACCACAGGAGGGGGAGCGGGTATCGTACTAACGAATCCTGATGGAGATGAGTTTGAATACGCTCAACGATTCGAATTCACAGCCTCAAACAACGTTGCTGAATACGAAGCATTGATAGCGGGAATCCGCCTCGCCCTAGCAGCCGGAGCGCGCAAGCTCCTAATCCAAAGCGACTCTCAGCTCGTCGTTAACCAAGTACTCGGAGTGTACGAGGCCAAAGAAGACACCATGGCCAAATACTTAGCTCTTGCACACACCCTCTTATCCAAGTTCGAGAGCTACGAGATAAGACAAGTACCCCGATCAAATAACATCCATGCTGACAAATTAGCCAGACTAGGGAGCTCCATGGCTAGCATCGGAAGTCGGAAGGTGACGCTCCTCACCTCACCTCAGCCAGAGATAACTTCACCCACTGAAGTACAGTACACCGAGGAGGATGAACCATGCTGGTTCACTCCAATCCTGAAGTATCTCAAGAAGAGAGAACTTCTAGCGGATCCCACCGAAGCACGAAAGTTAAAAACGAGAGCCGCTCGCTTCGTCATAGTGGGGGAAGAGTTGTACAAACGAGGGTTCTCATCCCCCTACCTCAAGTGCCTCGACCCGACCACAGCGGATTACGTACTTAGAGAAGTACATGAAGGCATCTGCGGAAATCACTTGAGCGGAAGAACTTTAGCTCTCAAACTACTAAGGCAAGGCTAGTATTGGCCAACGATGCATGAAGACGCGAAGAAGTTAGTCCGGAAGTGTAAGCCCTGCCAAGAGCATGCAAATATTCCTCACCTGCCAGCGGCATTAATGCAACCAATTGACAGCCCCATCCCTTTCGCTCAATGGGGAATGGATTTAGTTGGACTATTCCCGCCCGCCATAGGAGGACGTAAATACCTCATTGTAGTAGTGGACTACTTCACCAAATGGGTGGAAGCTGAACCCTTAGCACGCATCCGAGAAGAAGAAGTCATCCAATTCCTATGGAAGAACATCGTATGTCGCTTTGGGATCCCACGCTCCATTATCTCAGATAACGGAACCCAATTTTGTGGTGACAAAGTAAAGAATTGGTGCCTCGGCTTGGACATTAAACAGTTCTTCACATTCGTAGCCAATCCACAGGCTAATGGCCAGACGGAGGTCACGAATCGCACCATACTCCAACACCTTAAGAAAGGGGTGAGCAAAAAAACCGAAAAACCGAACCGAAAACCGAAAAAACCGAGCCGATATGTACCGTCCTGACTTAAAGCCGCATATACGGTAATTTCTTTTTGAAAAACCGAAAATATCGGTTTGTGTATGGAGAATTTAAAAATTACCGAACCGATTTCCCGAACCGAACCGATTTATACAAAATGATGTATTTTTGATATATATTATAAATACTTATCCTAGCGTGCCTCTATCTTTCGAGCGCCTCCATGTGACATCTTTTTCTATTAATTAATTTTGGTTGTGACGTGTTTTTTATTAGTTAATTTTCGGTTGTTATTTGTTAATTTTCTCAAATAAATATAATGAAAGTCCAAATATATGGGTTTTATGCCGAACCGGTTCGAACAAATAGGCGAAATCGAAACCGAAAATAAACCGAATTGATACCGAAACCGTTTACCGAAAACCGAAAAACCGATTCACACCGAACCGAAAAAAACCGACATATTCGGTTTTTAAAATATGAGAAACCGGTATTATCGGTACGTGTTTGGTTTATTGGAAAAACCGAGCCGTACCGACCCGTGCACACCCCTACCTTAAGACAAGGCTTGGAAGTGCCAAAGGGAAGTGGGTGGACGAATTGCCTAACGCACTATGGGCTTATCGCACAACCCCACGAGCAGCAACCGGAGAGTCACCTTTCAATCTAGCTTTCGGAACAGAGGCTATCGCACCCGTCGAAATCGGAGAACCATCTTGGCGAATCACCAATTATGACCCAGCGGCTAACGAAGAGGCTATGCGGGGAAGCCTAGACCTCGTAGATGAATTACGTGAGATTGCATACATCCGACAACAGATGTATAAATCACGCATGGCCAAGGCCTATAATTCAAAGGTCCGCCCTCGATCCTTTCAAGTTGGAGATTTGGTCCTCCGAAAAGTCGAAGCTTCTCACCCCATCGGAAAACTCGATCCAAAGTGGGAAGGACCATATAAAATCACCAAAGTGGTCAACACTGGAGCATATCGCCTCGAGACCAATGACGGACGCCCTATACCCAGAACGTGGAATATAGGGAACCTCAAACGGTTCTACGCTTAAGGTATACATCTACCTAAATTAAGATCCGTTGAAGTCGCCACCTATACCCCTCATATATGAAAATTACTTGCACATCATTACCCTCGCAGGCTCCGCGGTCTTCCACGTCACTCGTCTCGCAAAACTGTATCAACATGCTTGGAAATTTTCTACTATATAACTAGGTGCGTTAACATCTTACCTAGACTGGGGGGCTAGTGAGTTTATTTACATCAGCAATTCATAATCACACCTCACCATCTTATTACAGATTGAGAACCAATTACGAGAGGATGCATATTACTCAATCAATGGCCCAAAGAGCGAGCACCCTCCATACCACATCGCCAAGGGTAACAATACTTCCACTAGACTACAACACACGCATGCTCTTGTTTACTCTTACTAACGTGAAAAAATCATCCCATCTAATAGACATGATCACACAGCAAAGCACAACAACTCACGAGTTGATTTCATATCTCGAAGTGCGAGCAAGAAAAAACATCCCCGTAGTAGGGTACGTAGATCGGCAATGCACATCCCCTCAGCTTCAATTACTAAGTCTTCAATACAAATGCTTAGACAAAATTCCTTTTTCTCAATTATATTTGGCAGGCATAGAGACGCCAAAGGAATTCATTTTACCATCAGCACGGCAAAACGAACGAGTACAAGGAAGACGTGGAAGAAGAACAAGTGTAGAACAATCACTTAGAAATTTTTTTATCAAGTCAATTTCCTTTTTTTTTTTTTTTTTTGCTTTACCAGTAGTTATTTACCTTCGCCTCACGTAGGCCTATCGCATTAGCCATTTACTTACATTCGCCTCACATATGCATGTAACAATTCTCCTTTGCTATTGTTGAATAAATCATACTTTTCGCTTTACTATTCTGCGCATTTACGTCTATACAAATTACCTCTTACCATGAGTTCAATTCAATACCTTCCTACAAACACTTAGAGAGATTTAGATAATCCGTATAGCCTGGCCAGCTGGATTATCTAAGTCCCTTTATTTGTTTCACGAGGTGTTAATTTTAAAACGTGGCCACGGACAAATATATCTAAGACCCAAGCGGTCCGGACAAAGGGCACGACTCTTACCAAAAACCTTGGGAGACTGATCCCCTCCTCAAGTACATCGCGTACAACGCTAAATGTAAATGCATATAAGCAGGGCATTAACTTTTGACAATGTCAAAATAAATAATTCAAGATATCAAACTTCAAATGTCAAAAAAGAAAGAAATTCAAACGAAATAGTAGAGGACATACCTGTCTACATCAGCGATAAAAATAAATTAAGAAATCCATAGCAATAATAAGTAAAAAAGAGTTTAACTATCCTAGCAAAAATATCTAAACTCCACCACCACGAGCGGAAGACGCCCTCACAGTGGGATCATCAGCAACCATGTCATCCACGAGCTCTGTGCCCGTCTCGTTGCCATCGACCTCATCCTCCTCTTCATCGGATATACCAGCTTCCATCGCGCGAATAACCTTCTCACTAATACCACCCACCTCGCGAAGATATTTGCGACAAGCACGAACCAACGGCTTATAGACCACAGCCAAAGCATGCTCCTCAATCTTAGCAGCACACTCATCACTACCTCGGAAGCTAAGCTTGGTCTCCTCCACGACGGATTCCTTATAAGCAGCACCACCAGACGTCGCGAGGAACCTCTTCCCCGTCGCCTTCTCAACTTCGTATTTCTCCTTAAGCTGGTCATAGCACTCGTTCAACTTATGAACATCATCCTTATACGCCTTCGCGTCACCTCGGATAACCTTGAGCTCTTATGTCCTTTGAGCAAGCTCCTCTGTCCTTTGAGAAAGCTCTTCCGTCCGTTGAGCAAGATCGGACCGCGCTATCTCCAACTGGCTTAGAAGTTCGTCCTCACGCGTCTGACTTTGAACTCGCTCCTCTTCCTTCATAGCTTCAACATTCCTACCATGCTCCATGAGATATCTCCAAGTCGCTACCAACTAAATAAAAATAAAAAAATAAATAAATAAAAAAATTTACACAAGGAAAAAAGGAATTAACATTTAATCTTGTTTTAAATAAACAAATACTCACCCGACATATGTCCCCACCGGCTAACTCCAACATGTGAGAAGGGCCCTTACCAGACATCCGAGCACGGTCATACTCCCGAACGAACCCCTCGGTACTCAACATCGGCAAATCATGATCCGACACATCCCAATACGACTCATTACCGTCGCGATTCACGCCATAGGTAAACAACTGTTTCCCTCCCCCACCATGGAAAGCATAGGTCTCCTCTGGGTCTACCCGTGGACGCTTAGGCACAACCACATACTCGGTATCCACCCTCTTTCCCTTGCCACGATCCCTCGTTGGGGGACGCCCCTCCACTTCACCAGCACTGCTACGATCATCTTCGATCACTCGAGGAATTTCTACATGGACCGTCTCACGAGGCAAACCACCCGAATAACCTCCCAACGTAGAGGAAACCTTCTTCGATGCCTTCTTCGACGTCCCATTCGCCTTAGCTCGAAGTGCCGCAAAGGTAATACCTCCATCTACATAAGAAAACAACCACATAAGAGACATGAGATATATACAACCAAAGAACTACATATTAAAAAAAAAAAAAAAAAAAAAAAAAACCAAAAAAAAAAAAACCCAACAATGCATCAAAAGGATATACAGTGCTGACCCTTCGCCTTCGGTATCAAACACCTCGGATCAAAGTCCATATCACACAACCCAGATTCTTCAATCCTCTTCGCCATATTGGCGGTAATCTTGAAACTCTCACACGTAGGGTTCCAAACTACAGGGACGTCAAAAGTGGGAGCCCTCACATAAAAAAAATGGGTCTTCCATTTCCCCTAGGATAACTTCACACTCTTCACAAATTGGTAGGGAACGCGAGGATGAAAACAAAAGAAAGGCATCTTAGTGGGCCGATGTAACGTAAATAACGCCTTAAACAAACTCACAGTAACTGGAAGACCTACTCGAACCACCCTATAGTGAAACGCCTCGAACATCAGAACAACAGTGGGAGTGAGCTGACTATACCCTATCTTGAATTCCTCGCAAACCTTCAACAAAGTCGGATGCGGAGTAATCTGAGATGTACACGTCAAGTACCCCAAAAATACTGTATGAAACCCATCGGGTGGCGCGTACAAACGGTCACCCTTCTGAGGCAACAACAACTCGACATTACTTGGCGCTCCAGATAAACGACGAATAGAATGCAAATGCTCTTCCGTCAATACACTATCAAAATCAATTAAGTCCAAATTAATTGGCTTAATTTTCTTTTGCCTCCTCGTATCAATCTCAACATCACACGGTGGAATATCATCTTCCTCCTCCTCTTCGACCACCGGATCAACTTCACTACTCGACACCACATGCTCACTCGACGAATGCGATCGACTAGAATCATCGCTATCACTTCCAAAATCAACAACTTGGCGTCGAGAATAACGCCTACTAGCCACAACTCCATCTACTTTCTCACTAACATTATCATTCGCTTCTACATCGTCACTCCAAGATTCGATGATTTCTCGCGTTACGGAACCCCTAACATTCACATCATCTTCAACGAAAATTCGCTCCTCATTTCGCCCGACCCGCTCGCGCGAATCGAGCCGAAAACTAGATCCGGACGCGCCCTCACGCGCGCGCGTTGTCTCGAGACGCGCGCCCCCACGCGCGCTTGAATCCCCTTCAGACGCGCACTCACGCGCTCCCCATCCAGTCGCCGACGCGCGCGCACGCGCGCCCCTATTGGGCAACGCGCGCGCGTCCGCCCCTCCCCCAGCCCCACGCGCGTCTTTCGCGCACGCACCAACCGCGCGCGCGCGTCCCCCCACGCCCGACGCGCGCGCGTCCTTCTCCCCCCAACTCCGACGCGCGCGCGCGTGCCTCGGCCACCGTTCCCGAGACGCGCACGCGTCCCTCCACCATTGGACCACGTGGAATGGCAGCAACCCCTTTAATCTCCTCCTTCCCAAGGCAAGCCGACAGCTCATGACTCCGGCTCGGCTCCCCACTTTCCACGAGAGGATTCCTCTCACCAGAAGTCAGCCGGCTAGCAACGCGGCTCAAGCCGCCTTCCGCCTCCGAGCCATCTACCACCCCCATCTGCACAGAATTTCGTGCACCGCCCACTGCGGATCCGATTTTCGCACCCGATACCACAGGATTTTTGCGTTCCATACCCACTGTCCCAAAAGTTTTCTTGCCCCCTTCAACCGGATCTCGAAGTTTAATTCGTAAAGATTTCGAATTACCCGAGTTTGACATGAGATAATTTTTTCCCCGAAGAATTAATCAAGAAACAAAAAATTTCTACTCTACCACAAAAAAAAAAAAAAAAAAAATTCAAGAGAAGAATAGCACAGAAGAAGACCTAGAGTTAAAAGAACATACCCATATTTATGGCAAGAGTTGAAGTTTAATTCTTTCCACCGCAAAAGGAGTCTATTTATCTGGCCCTGGTATAATATTTAAAAACCTTAAATATATACCTCGCTGCCAAATAAATACAATTATCCCTTATTTAAATTAAGGAATTATTTCACCGCCAACGGAAACTATTTAATCCGCGACGCAATTAACTCTCGACACGACCCAGACCCCTCTACGCAAGTCCCCGTCTCGAATCGAGAGTTGGGGGGCTTAATGATATACCTAAATGGGCCGGCCCAACGGGCCCTCAAATTTATCTACCAACTAGACCCACTACGCGAAAGCCCAAACACCTTCAAAGTAAGGCTTGGGCCCAACAAAGTAAGCCCAACCCAATCACCGATATATAAATAGACGTTTTACTCATTCACAAAGGTACGTTCTAATTATTCACAATCAATCTCGAGTTTTATTCTCTCTACTATCTCTAGGATCTATACATCTGACTTGAGCGTCGGAGGGGTTTCCGCCGGATCAACCCCCGGCTTAGTTTACGTGTGCTCATTTTGTAGGGACCTCAGGATCATCGAGTTGACTAGCTACTGATCAGCTTTGCTCTCCCAGTTCGTTTTCTATAATACTCCGGTGAGCTATATTTTAGCATCATCAAATAAATATAGTCGAAGAGATGAATCGGGCCACTGATCACGTGCTAGATAGCCTTGAGACACTTTAATAATTTGGAGATTTCTGTGTAAAAAGTAAACGTGAACTAAGCCGGGGTTGATCCGGCGGAAGCCCCTCCGATGCTTAAGTCAGATATTTGGATCGTGAAATAATCGAGGGAATTGTAACAGCTGGATTGCTTGAATAAAAATAACGTACCTTAATTTAATGTATTATGTTCTATTTATAGTTCCTTAATTGGTCGATCTCAATTTGTCAGACCCCAAATTTTATTTGAAGGTGATAGGACTTTTGTAGTAATAACTTCTGAACTGGGCCGTGCTCCATTAAATAAATAAATCGTAGGTCCATTGGGCTGACCCAATAGGCATATCAAATACCATATAGTTCAAATAAATCTGTAAATGCAAAACATGGATGCATATAAATTACCAAAACATGTTAAATTGAATTATCATATAAGATATGATAGGATGTAGCATCAAATTAGCCGAAATATTTCTTGTACACGACATTAGGAGTAACATTGGACAATTCATTAAATTCCTCTTGATGACTATCTTTATTCCATATATACTCTTACCTCTTGACATCGCAACGTATAATTGACCATGACTGTCGACAGACCATGAAAGATATAAACCGACATACAAAAAGATTTGGTCTTGACTTTTGTTGATCGTCATTGTAAATGAAACAATCAACGAAAATTATCATCTCCAAAATTTAATTGACAATCTGGACTTTGATAGGACCAACGTCATTTGACAGATGAAGACCATATAACCAATATTTTTATCCGAATAAATCTTGAACTTAAGAACATGACTGTCCATTCTAACAACTTGAAGCATGGTTCCATTTCACAATCATCTAACTTGCTCAATGTTTCTTAAGAACATAAATAACTGGAACACTGACCTTGAATTTAAATTTATGAGAAGGGAGTCATGAGCATGATATGATATTAAAGAATTCAGTCGAATAAATTTCTACCTTCACTTCATAGGTAAATTCATCCTTGCACATTCTATACGAGCTCCAATATAACTTCTCTTCTCCAGAAATTAGAGAATAAAAGATCGTTCACAAACTCGACGCTTTCATTCGTTGGAGCAAGAATTTCCCTCTCTTAACAAAAATCATGATTTGAGATGTTACTCAACAAATTTGGATAAACTAACTACATTAGCTCTAAAATAGAATCTTTCGAATCACGAATTAGCATGGCGTGCTGTATTTCAAAGTGAAGCTTCACCATCATTTTTCTCCATAGCCTCTACATTACATTACCTAATCTTAATATCCACTCTGCAAATTCTCTTATTTCTTCCACGTTAGAGAAAGAAGAACATCACCAGTCTCATGTTCTTATGTAACTTCAGAATCTTACGGTGTTTCCAAAAAGGAGATGAGTTTATCATAGCATGAATAATGTCTTGCCTTGACGTTCACGGAGAGCAAGTAAAATTTGTCTAAAATCTCCTCCAAGAACAACTACCTTACCATCAAACATTTTTTTCTGTTTGTAAGGCAACTATCAAGGTTCAGTCCACTACTTTATAAACTTTAGAATAATATATAGGGTAAATTCCACTTTACCCCCCTTGTACTTTGGCTGTATATCACTTTACCCTCCCTGTACTCTCAATTGCATCAATTTTCCCCCTTGTACATTGGTTCGATATCATTTTACCCTTTCTACTCTCAATTCATCGATTTGCCCCCTTGTACTTTGGCTCGATATCACTTTACCCCCTTCTACTCTCAATTGCATCGATTTGCCCCCCTTTACTTGAAAAATAATCTCAATGAGGTCATCGCCGTTAATTTTCAGACATTTGACATTAACACCGTTTGATCTAAGTTTGAAAATTACAAAAAAAGCCACCCCTCCCAGTTTAAATAATTATTAATAAAATAAAAAAAAATAAAATAAAAATTGTGGCTGGCGTCGTGGACTATGTTTTCTCGATGTCTTGAATTTTTTATTCTTTTATTTTGTTGTTTTTTATTTTTTATTTTTTTATTAATTATTTAAACTGGAGGGGTGACATTTTAGTAATTTTCATACTTAAATCAAATGGTGTTCAGGTCAAAAGTTTGAAAACTAACGGCGAGGGCCACATTGAGACAATTTTTCAAGTAAAGGGGGCAAATCAATGCAATTGAGAGTAGAATGGGGTAAAGTGACATCGAGTCAAAGTACAAGGGGGCAAATCGATGAATTGAGAGTAGAAGGGGGTAAAGTGATATCAAACCAAAGTACAATGAGGCAAATCGATGCAATTGAAAGTACAAGGGGGTAAATAATATCCAGCCAAAGTACAAGGGGTAAAGTGGAATTTACCCTCCTAATATATATATATGCATCATCGAGGCATTTTGCTTTCTTAATGGCCATTGGAAATTGTTTCTGAAGTTTCCTTCACTTGATTAATAATGATTCTATATCTCTTTGTGTTTGTGAATTGGCAGATAAAATCAGGCTGAGAATAAATCACATATGTGCAGGTTGTTGAATCTATACTACTTCTATTAGTATGAGTAGTTAGGAAGTTTCTTCCCTTTTTTGCATAGATAAAATTACCCTACAAAATACTCTCTAGACATAGGATTATAAGGGTAATTAAGCTATTTACTAATATATCCTTTCATAATAATAAGTGATAATGAATAATTTGGTTCATTTGTTGAATTTGTAGAAAAAGGAATTAACCAAATCATATTCATGTAGGCTTTATTGACATTAAATTCTTATTTCTAACATGACAAAAACGGTCATGGGCAAAAAGAAAAATTGATTACTCAAAGGTCTTAAAGGCTTGAGAAAATGCTAAGACTTGGTAACTCAATTAACTATTAATTATTAATTAACATAGGATTATAAGGGTAATTAAGCTATTTACTAATATATCTTCTAATAATAATAATAATAATAAGTGATATGATTAATTTGGTTCATTCGTTGAATTCATAGAAAAAGAAAAAAAGAATTAACCAAATCATATTCATGTAGGCTTTATTGACATTTAATTCCATTAATATTTTTATTTCTAATACGACAAAAACGATCATCCGAAAAAAAAAAAATTTGATTACTCAAAGGTCTTAAAGGCTTGAGAAAATGCTAAGACTTGGTATCTAAATTAATTATTAATTATTAATTAGGGGTTTTAACAATAAACCCTTCCCGCTAATAAATAGAACTACACTCGATCTTAAATTCATCCTTTGCAATACCCTATTAGCTTTTTTTGAACCGAAAATACCCTCCCTCATATAAATCAACATTTATCATATTTATATTGTATATAGTATATTCGCATTTTTTTTTGTAATAATAAAAAAAATTAGGGTTTCTTTTCCCCTTTCCCGATAAGTTTACTACGTCGAATATGACAATATTTCCGATAAGTTTACCACGTCGAATGTGACTATATTTGCCCACAATCAACTATCATCGAATATGACTATCGTACCAGTGACTCCAATGTGACTATTTGTGACTATATTTGCCCACAATTCAGTAACTTTGATTCTAATGTGACTATAATGATAATTTAAATGAAAACATAGGGTAATTTAGTCTTATCGCATTTGATCAGGGGTCTAACTAATTCAAATTGAAATTTCAGTTATAACAAAAGTCTTTAAAATCAATTGGATGTAGGTCAAAATATTTTCCATTTGAGGGGTATTGCATATTTCCCCTATTAAGTAATCACTAAAAGTTAATTCGTATGCCCTAATTATAATAGTTAACTTCATAGGATTCATGCATTTAGAATTCAACAAAACAAATAGTCCAACAATCTCAATGCATTTCTTAGAATTAAATTGTATATTGATATACTCGGCTATAAAACTTGTACTCTTTAATTTAAGAAAAATAAATTAAATGCAAGAATCTAGAGATGGCAATGGGTACGGGTTTACAGGGTCTTAAACCCGGTACCGATCTGTTTGGGGCAGGTCTGGGTAAGTTAAATGGTTCGAATAATGGGTTTAAGTTTCTATATCGGACGGTTTTGGGTTGGGTTACGGGTCTTATTGGAACTGACCTGTATAAGTATATTATATTTTATAATTAATCCATATATAAAAATTAATTTACGATTTCATTTATCAAACTTTCAATTTTCATCGT
Source organism: Erythranthe guttata (assembly GCF_000504015.1). Next base: position 989,535 of record NW_012194661.1, read on the forward strand.
GTCTATTATATATCATTTACCCGTTTTTCTTCATTTCATTTTTTTGAATCTCATTTCTCGTAAGTAAAATATATCACTTGTCGAACACCGCTAGACGTCTTACCTTTTGAAATTTACTTATCGTAGAAGTTAAATATAATCAATTATATAATTTTATTATTCACTTTATATCACTTGTAGAAGTATTTTAAAATATTGTATTTTAATTATTAGATTATTTTGTTAAAATATAGAAGCAAAATATTATGAAAATTAAAAAATGAATAATATTTTTTTCTTATGTTAGTGGGTCTAGCGGGTCTGGCGGGTCAGAACCGTTTAATTCGAGTATGGATTGGGGCGGGTCTGGTTTTAAGCTGAACTGGGTTGGGGCGAGTCAGGGTTTTACATATTTTCATGGGTCGGATTTCGGGTTTAGGCAAACCCGGCACATAACCGACATGTTGCCATCCCTACAAGGATCCCAACGGTCTTAGGTAATGATTTGAGCCTTGAAGGCCTTTAAAATTCAATCAATATAATTTAGTCTTTCTCTATATATCCTTAAGTTTTTCAAGTTCCATCTTGTGCTCCTTAAATCGATATTAGGAGTTGGATCATGAGGCCGAATGTAGCTTTTTCCACATACCCTGATAAAATTTGTAAATCTCTTGTAATTGTCGGGTTCGTCGATCTTCCAAATATATATTAAAGTCTTCATATATGACTACAATGCGCATATCATGTACGAAGCAAATGAGGAACAAGAAGATCGAAGGAAAAACGGAGATAAGAGAAAGTATATATGAAGTGCTCATTGATACATCAAAGGAATTGCACGGAAGGGTTGGTGGATACATGGAGGAGAAGGGGAGCGGATCGAGACAGTGGAGTTAGATAATGCATTCTATTTCTCAATATTGTTTCTTATTAGTTTATATAAACTATGTTTGAATTTTTAATAATATGATATACATTAATGATTTACAATTTAACTTTGTAAAATATCTAATTATTTTCATTCATATTTAACGATATTGTTAATTGTTTACGTATAAACTTTTATGGTAATAAAAAAGAGAAAAAATAAATTAACTATAAAACTTAGAGGTCTGAACAAATGGTGAAAAGTGTCACCCAAATTAATCACTAACATGGTGGATACCTTTTTCAGTAGTATAGGCGGTGAATGCATGTAACGGCTATGGTAAAAGGGGGGAAATTGTATTTTATCGATCGTAATATTTTTAGTTATCATAATAGTTCATCATAGTATTCAACATTCATAACAAGACACGTGAAACAACACGTGCACCTGCCTAGTATTATAAAACATGTATATGTTTGTTAAGCAAAACAAGATGCCACTAACCATGAATTATGTGTGGGTTTTTAGGATTTGTTGACTTGTTTTAGATGTCCAGTTAGAATTTGAAAACATCAAGGACTAAAAAAAATGTAATAACAAGGAAAAAAAAGAAAAAGAAAAGAACCAAAAGCAGCTAAAACTAGCTTCGGACGTCTATTTTGCCTTACTCACTTGATGCATATCCATGTCTTCTTTCAGGCTTCCACCAAAACCGAGTTGTTCAAAGCACTAATCATCGCCCTCACTCGAACAAACATCAACGATACTTACAGAGTGCTTTACCCTGCGAGAAAATATAAACATTATGGTCATGTTGAACACAAGAAGATGTCGATATTTTATCACGTAATTGCACACGCACTAAGAGTGTCTAAAAATGAATGTTCGTAGAGCACAGCTTTCTATTTCGCACTAGTCCGACACTAACATAATCTTTGGATGAAATGAAATTCATGGAGGCAACAATTTTTCTGCGACAGCCGCACCATCTCCCAAGTCAACAACAAATATAACTCTTGAATAAAATGCCAACTCACAAAACGAAAGGAAAATCTCGATTTACTGACCACAGATTCTCCTCGTCAACTTAAACATAATTATAAGAGCAACAATACTCAATTCTCAAATCATATTATAATGGTATAACTGTTTTTAAATATGATAAGCGCTAAGGTTCTCTTATCATTAGATATTTGCCAGGAAAAATGATATTCTTTTTGAACGATCTGACCAGCCCTCGTAAGTAAAGTTGTTACCTAGTAGTCTCTACTCTTAGAGTATATTACATTAGAGATCTACGGTTCGAATCCTTCCCCACCCCTACTAATTTGTAACAAGATTTGAATTTTCAAAAAAAAATTGAACGATCTACAATCTTGAAATCGGCTAAGCCGAAGCTAAATTTAATCATAAAAAAGGGGTAGTTAGAGTATTTCACCTTGCATCAGCCTTGTTCCTCTTCCTCTTCATCCCTGCTCTATTTTTCACTGTAACAGCACAACTTTGATCGAGTCGTAAAAGACTCTCCACCATAATTTGAGACGAGAAATTACGCGGGAGCCCACGAACGATAACCTTCTTCACAGAATTACTCTCAACATCCAACCGAAAAAACGCGTCACCATGCTGCAGAAAAACGTGCCCTTTGCTCTTGATATAAGCAATAGGCCTGAGGCACCACAGAACTCCAACAACATCTCCCACTTCCCTAAACGAAAACAACTTCACCCACGATTTCTCCACTCCACAATCTTTCATCACCCATCCATCCAATCGATCCATCGGGTAGAAGTAACTCACAACCAAGCATCCATCCAGCACATCTAGATGCATTTTGTAAAGTTCCACGGAATTCGCGGGCAGAGGCAGTTCTCTGTAATCTTCAGTTTCGAGAACAACCGCAACTATCATGTTCGGTAATATCCAGTGCAATGCGCCGTCGAGGAAAACCCCGGTAAGCTGCCTCATCCACGAAAAGTCGTAAGGGCAATCCTTAGTCATCGTCCAAGAATCCATTTTTAGACTATAAAAACTAGTTTGGTATACAGTTCTACTATCACTGTCGTAGTCCAGTGAATCTATCCTCACAACTTTGTAGTCGTCGGAAGCGGAATCGTACCCGATCCCACCACCTCTGAAGCACGAATCGGCATCGTCGAACTCGGTATTGAACTGGGGCAACTCGTGGAACTCTCTGGTTAAGGTGTTCCATATAACCCAAGTCTTTTCATTCTCGTATTGGGAATGGAGAATCAGGCCGTTGCAACAGGCTACCGGCAGAACAGGTGAACGAGGCAGGCCTACGCGGAAGAGAGCCTTCACGGGCATTACGTCGATCACCTGGTGGGCTTCGTCGTAGTTTAGGGAATCCAGATTTAAGGAACACAACCGAGTGGCGGTTGAGTTTCTGATGAGGAGGGTGGTGGAGGAAGTTTGATTGGCGGCGTGGGTTCTGACGAAGGATGGGTCGTCGATGAGGCGGCGCCACCCCTTGCAGACGGCACGAAAGCGGAGGAGAGAATCGGCGGGGATTCGCTGGAGTATTTCATGATGGAGGTCGGAGGGGATGTCTGACATTTTTTTCCGGAGCAAAGAAGATGGAAATCAAGAATGCTTTATGGTGGTGTGTGAGTGTGTGTGATACCGTTTTCCCTCCCCGTTTAGAAAAGGAGATCTCTCTCAAATTATATGATTATTTTATTCTCAAAACATGGGGATCGATTTTGTAAGCAATAAAATCAAATCCAATTCCAATTCCAAAGTTTTCGGAATTTAAAATTTCATTTCAATTCCAAAAGGCCCGAAAATTTCGGAATTTCGGAAAAAATTGGAAATCACATAAGATTTAAAATTTCGAAACCTAGCCGAAATTTTCTAAGATGTTCATAATTTTTCAAAAATAAGAACATCCACGTCGATAAAAGTAAAACTAATAACTACTAAATTTCATTTAAAAAAATAAAAATAATAAACACAACATAATATCCAATAAAACTTCTAACAACAATTCATTATGTCAAAATCTTAAAACAAAACTTATAGATGTATTTATCGGAAAGTAAGTATTATAAAATATATATTATTTATAGGTGTATTTTTCGGAAAAAAATCGGATTTTTTCGGAATTAAATTGGATCGGAAATCGGAAATTCCAAATTTATTTTATATAGTTCCAATTCCAATCCAAAAAATCGGAAAAATTCGGAAATTGGAATTTAGGAAGTCGGAATGAAAAAAGTTGTTCCAAAATCGGAACATTTCCGATCGGAACCAGCGGAAATTAGAAATTTCGTTCCAACTTGCACCCCTATCCAATGTACTCTTTCAAAAACATAATGTCATTTTTCATTTATCTCATTTTTCTTCTTTCAAAAACATAAGGTCATTTTTCATTTATCTCATTTTCCTTTTTAATTGTCCAATGTACCCTTTCAAAACTATAATCTCATTTTTCATTTACCCCTTCTCCTCTCCTGTTACTTTTCTTCCTCTTCTCTGTTTTTTTTTTCTTCTCTCTTTTCTCCGGCAACAAAAAGTTGGCTTACTGTGTTTTCCCAATCTTATCTATAGATGAACTCATTTCTTATATGTTTCATTTTTCTAATGATTTTTTTAATTTTCAATTTTTTAAATTTTCAGTTTTCATTAACATGCTAAAAGATTGTTAAAACCTGGAGAAAATATATTTATCTCACCTTGGCAAAAACTCATGTGCTAGGTATTGTTCCTCTAATTAGGACCAAATTGGCTGCCCAATTATTTATTTCATTTTTTTAGTATTATGGTGAATGTAATGATTGGAGGAGTTAGATTTTTATTCAGCATCTCATGCTCCCATATCTACATTTTCCAAAGTTTCGATTTGGATGGAAAGTCAATATCTATGCCGTTGTTCAAGAACCATCTTAGGAACCACCCAAATTCACCGTCGGTTGAAGTTTCATGGAATTTTGTGAAGATTAGATTGTCGTGGTACTTTCTATCTCTATCGACGGCTGAGAGTGGTGGTGCAACATGTGACAGAGGCGAGGCAACATGTGGGGGTGGTGATGGTGTGATGTGGCGGTGGTGTGGTGACGACCGAAGACAGGTCTAGAATTTTTTGATAGATCAGGCGAAAGACGGTGCTGATAGAAAAATTCACGCAGGCTGGACCCTTAATCGACTACGTGTTTTGGTAGTCGATTAAATTAATCTACTATGCCCTGAACGTGTTTAGATGCTTTGAAATCTGCTGAATTTGTTAAATGGCTTTCTACTATGAAAGAAGAAATGAAATCCTTTCATCTCAATCATACTTGGATTCTTTTTAACGCACGTGCGAATCACATAACTTTGACAGTGGTATAGTTGTCTATTTACTTAATTTCTTAAATACGATGCTCTAGCTTACCTTTTCCTCGGTTAATGTTTGACACGTGCAAAACATTAACATTGAATTTAGGGTAAATTACAACCACACCCCTGATGTATGCTTAAATAACTTTAAGGTCCCTATGGTATTGATAATTACACTCACCCCCTGAAACGTAGTTAAAAACTCTAATGGGATAATGCATTGGATACATTATTCCGATAGGGTTCTAACGAACTATTACTTTTAGCTAGTTGTGGAGATAACATAGAGTTATGGGGGATATGGGGTGACGTGGCTCCCCGAACATTTCTTAAATCACCCATAATTCTTTGTTGTCGCCACCACTTTCTAAAACCAATAGTCCGTTAGAACTCCATCGTAATAACGTATCCAATGCATTATCCCATTAGAATTTATAACTACGTTTCAGGGGGTGAGTGTAATTATCGATACCACAGGGACCTTAAAGTTATTTAAGAATACCTCAGGGGTGTGGGTGTAATTAACCCTTGAATTTACAATCATCAATTGAAATATTTTCAAATTTATATCAAGAGTATTTTCACAAATTCAAATATTTTCTAATATGAATAAATATTTATGTGTTTCATTGATTTGAATCATTTATAATATTTTATCTTATTTGAAAAAAACTTTAGAAGTTTTTAAATATTCATATAGCATTTTTCATAAACAAAATAAAAAAAAGATTAGTTTTTATACTATTACAAATATCTAAAATTTAGTTAGTTTATCATAATCTATATTATTTTAAATATTGCTTCCAATTTGTATATTATTAATCATATGCATAAAATTTATATGTTATTGAGTGAGTATTAATTAAAATTAGTTCATTCATAGGTATGTAAGTATAATCTCCTATAATTAGAATATATGTTTTAAGCCCGATTTGAGCCTGATTTAAACCCAAATCCTGAAGCAATACATAACCCGAGTTTAAGCTTATAACTATAAAGTCCGACGGCATGTGAGTTTGAGCTTCTAGTCTTAGTGCCTGATAATATTTGAGTTTGAGCCTACCAAAAAATCATAGGTCCCGATTGCCACTTCTGCTCACAATCGATTTGTGATGACATAATAATCATACAAAACTTAGTTCAATAGTTTCAGAAAATGATCCCGTCAATCCGATGTAAGATTTTAAAAAATTTACCCAAAAATTTGTCAAAATTTCGATGTGCATCCATTGCTTCCAACCAAAACACGTTGCTCAAAGTACTGATCAACAATTACTCGACCAATTTGCTTTTCAAGTTGAATCTGAACGACTCCGAATATCGGTTATACTTACAGAATGCTCCACCCTGCAACAACATAAACATTATGGAATAACTAATATTAGAGTGTGTGTATAACTAAATTGAACGTTCCACATATGTTCATACAGCACAACTTTCGATTTTTCCCTGCATTGTATTAAAAATCCACCGTCTTCGACAAAGGCCAGAAAAAAAAAAGAGAGAAAACGAAACAGCATCAAGACTCGAAACTTTATTCAGTAAACAACATAAGCATACAAACACAAGTGCATCATAAACATAAGTTTCCGATAATAGGACAAAATGCACTTCACCCCCTATAAATTTTCCATTTCGCACTTTCCCCCTAACTATTCAAAATAGGGATACTCCCACTTCAAAATACAATTTTGGTTTGCACTTTGCCCCAGAAGCCAATTTTTGGAGGGCATTGCGCAACAAAAAAAAACATTTCAAAGAGGCAACGTGCAAAAAAGTAGTGTTTTCAAGGGGCAACGTGCAACAAAAAATGACATTTAAAGAAGCAATGTGCAACAAAAATAACATTTTGAAGGGGGTAGAGCGCGAAAAATTGAAATTTACAGGGGGTGATGTGCAATTTGCCCCGGATAAAATGAAGTTCATCTCTTAATCTCATTAAAACTATCGACATAACTTCTTGAACTAATGTGATATAAACTAGGGGTTTTTGTACATAAGTCCCAAACCAAACATCTTTATTATTCTAGGTTTATGGGCTATATCTCTTTCACCAATAAACTCATCCCTTTAATATTTATTATAAATAAAGGAAACATTCATGTATATGACAATATTACCCTCAACCCTCTATACTCAATTCTTAATATGCTCCAATTTCATCATTAACTTAATTTAACCTCAATTTGACCCCAAATTTCACAAATTATTCAATTTTAACCCCATTTTTTTTTCAAATATTTTTTTTCAAAAAAATTATTTTTCCTGCCGGATTCCGGCGTTGAATTTTCAATTATTTGTTTTTTCTTTCGGATTTTTTCGTCGGTTTCCATCGTTAACCGGCGGTCTCCGGCGTTGACTTTTTCGATTTTTTTATTTTATTATTTTTTTCCTTTTTTCTTTTCTTTTCTTCCGGATTTTTTCGCCGGTTTCCGGCGTTGATTTTTTTTAGTGTTTTTTTTAAGTTTTTTTTTTCTTTTTTTTTGTTTGTTTGTTTATTTTTTACGTCCGCCGCTAAACGTTGACCGTAATTATGCTGTCACTGACAATAAATTAACGTAATTATACTGTCAATGATAGTTAATTAATGTAATTGTACTGCCGTTGACAATACGTTTATGTAATTGTTCTGCCGTTGACAGTAAATTAACGTAATTTTATTATTTTTTTAATTTTTGTTATTTTTTTTATTTTGTTTGATTTGTTGACAAGTCAACGTAATTTTATTACAGTCGTTGACAGTAAAATAACTGTAAACACAACAATATTACTGTCAACAACATCAATATTATTATTTTTTTGGGGTTTTTGTTTTGTTTGAATTATTCACGGAGTAACGTAATAATATTGATGTGGTTGACGGTAATATTACTGTGTTGTTATAGTAATATTGTCGTTAACCACATCAATATTATTATTTTGTTTGGATGTTTTTGTTTGTTTGAGTTATTCACGGAGTAACGTAATATTATTACTGTCTATTATTGTAATATTACTGTGGTTGACGGTAATATTACTGTTGTTATAATAATATTACTGTCACTCACAGTAATATTAATTCTTTTGGCTTTTTATTATGTTTACATTTGTTGAATGGTCAACATAGTAATATTACTCTATTACACAATAATAATGAGTTTTGTTGTGTTAATATTACTGTGCTAGAGATTAATATAGCAATATTACTGTGTTAAATTGTAGTTTAGTTAATTTTACTGTGTTTAACAGTAATATAGTTAATATTACTGTGTTTAACAGTAATATAGTTAATATTACTGTCAATCACAGCATTGTTGTTTAAACGAAAAAAAAAGTTACAGAAAGCAAGAAAAGAAAAGAAAATTTTTTTCGAAAAAGTCACCGCCGGAGACCGGCGTTGACCGGCGAAAAAATCTGGAATAAAGAAAAAAAAAATTGAAAAGTCAACGTCGGAGTCCGGTGGGAAAAAAATTGGTTTTGAAAAAAAATATGTTTTTGAAAAAAAAAAGGTTTTGGGTCAAAAATGAATAATTTGTGAAATTTGGGGTCAAATTGAGGTTAGACTAAGTTAAGGATGAAATTGGAGCAGATTAAAGTATGATGGCTATTTTAGTCTTTAACACAAATCTGGACCATGTGTGGACTTATTGGTAAATGAGTTTTTTGTCTGGATCTATTTATGAATAAGTACCCATTGATGGACTTATTTGTAATATGCCCTATCTAAGGTTTTGATCCTTATACACTTGCAATCCTAAAATCGGTTAACGAAAGTTAAATCAACAGTATAAAATAAATCATCAAAAAAAAAAAAAAAGGCTAGCTAGGTGAAATAGTTTAACCTTACATCAGCCTTCTTCTTCATCGTCTTTCTCTTCCTCTTCATCACTGCTGTGATTTTCATCGCAACATCACAACTTTCATCGAGTCTAAGGACGGAACTAGGATCAAAATGTAGGGGGGGCTAACTAAAATTTTGGGGTTCGGGGCAGCGTCCCGAAAAAAAAATTTAGGTTCACAAAACATTGCAAAAAATAAGTTTATATTACTAACTTTTAATTAAAATACCATATATATTATAATTATATCATCACAAAAAACTCTAAATTAATCCAAATTATTCTAATAATGTATTGCACTTAATATTTCGGGATTCATGGCACGATCTCGTACTATTTTTTTATAAAGGCATTGATAAAAAAATTCAAAAATAAGTAATATTCATAAATTTTATTTAAAATAATACAAGTTTTAACCATTTTCTTTTATATTTTATATTAAATAAGATATATTTATCTATAATTTATATAAGATTATGGAGAAAAAAAAAATAAAGGGTTAAAACACATATTTACAAAAAAAATTGGGGGGGCCAAAAGTAATATTCATAAAATATAATGTCAAATACCTAAAGAAAAAAAAAATATTTGGGGGTCAACAGCCCCCCCTCCCCCTTAAGAGTACCGCCAGTGATCGAGTCGCAAGAGACTCCCCGGGACGATTTGAGAAGTCAAAATCATCCGGCAGCCCGTGAATAACAACCTTCTTCGCCGAATTATTCTTAATATCCAAACAAAAAAATTCCTCGTCGCGCTCCAGAAAAACTCGACCTTCGTTCTTGAAATGCGCAAGAGGCTTTAGGCTAGTACCGATACTGTTGGAAAATATATGCTTGAAATGATTTTTTTCCGAGGCGAGTTGTCTCTGTTCTTAAGACGAAATTTCCCCGCAACGGTGCTAACGGTTTGAACAGAAATCGTCTCCCAAGATACAACGGCAAAGACTTGGAATAGGAGCACTCCAATCCCAAGCACCACGAACTGTACTTTATGTAAAACTTTTCGAGAGAATCCGTAATGGGTAGGCTAAATATGCAGTAGGCATTTTGGATTGAAGTGAGGAATTATGGGAAAACGGGGTCTATTTATAAGGTTTGAAAAGTAGTGTCCTTTGAAGCAAAAGGTACGTAAACACACTGGTTGGGCCCAGATATGTGTTGTTCCGGCTAAGGAGTCGTTTGGACCGAATCGGTTGCACCACTTCGAGTTGAGCCGGTTGGTTTGCATTGGTTCGGCCGCACCAATTCAAACCAGTCAGACCATTCAAGATGGGCTTTCGAGTAAGGAGAGTCCAATGAGTTGACGACCCATGTCCTAATGTTTTTCGCCCAAAAAAATAATATAGTGGTTTGGGGCCAAGCCCAAATCCAAATCCGGTTCGTCCGTACGAGCGAGCGAGCGAACCGAGCCGGACGGCGCGCGCGTGGGCATGATTCCAAACTCATAACATATAGGCATTTCTTCCAAACAAAGTTGTAGGCCCAAAGGGCGTGACCCTTAGTTCCAACATTGAGATATATAAATAGTTCAATACTTCTCTACTTTTCCAATGTGGGATAACTCAAAATCCCACTTTCCTTATATTTTGGACTAGTAATTTTTCATTCACCACAAAATTGGTTTTATACTAATCTAATCCAAATGTTGATTTATATAATCAATTAGACCATAACATTGATAAAAAAATGTTCATGACTCAACTTTTAACCAATTTTGCTAACAATCCCCCACATGAAAGAAAACGAGGGCGTCGATTCTCTCTAGAGTTCCCACGAATAGTATTGCATTGGGATAGGTAGCATATAGCTTTGAACCTTCCGTAGTGGAGTTACATCGAATTTACTAGGCTGAGTAGTGAACGCAATGTCTTGAACTGTCAGTTGTTCGTGTAAACCAAGACAATGCAACCCACACAATACTATTCTCACATTTCCTTAGTTCTCATGATTGTGTCCGTTTTGGCCCTGGAGACACGTCTTGGATTCATAAGGGCTTGTCAAATTTTGAAGCGGCCCTCACTTCATACACTTACATAGGTGATCTCCTATTGAAGGTATCCTGCCAATACCTCACATTTATTATAAGGTTTTGGAATCATTAAAAGTGTTTGTTTATCATTTACCCTTTCTGCAGGTAGCACTATTATCTTTCGCGGGAATGCGTTATGAATGAGTTCCTTAGTGCTCGACTGGACTTTCTTAGCTTAGTTGTCCCTTTTGAACCAGTTCTTGGGATCTCCAGCCAGCATGGTTGGGTTACCACTAAGATTGTTCTTAATTGATGGGTTTTAATCCCATTCCCCTAGATATGCATTGTAGTTGATATCTTGGTAAACCTTTAGTCAACGGATCCGCTAAATTGTCTTTGGACTATACATAGTCTATTGAAATTATTCCATTTGAGATCAATTGCCTTATGGTATTATATCGGCGACGAATGTGTCTAGACTTACCATTATGCATGTTGTTTTGTGCCCTTCCAATTGCTGATTGACTATCGCAATGTATCAATATTGTCGGCACTGGTTTATTCCAACACGGAATATCTTCTAGGAAATTACGAAGCCATTCCGCTTCGTCCCAAGCTTTATCTAAAGCTATGAACTCCGATTCCATTGTGGATCGAGCTATACATGTTTGCTTTGCATATTTCCATGACACAACAGCTCCACCTATAGTGAAAACGTAACCACTTGTGGATTTTGAATCTTTATAGTATCGGATATCCAATTGGCATCACTATAGCCTTCTAGTACGGATGGATATCTTGTATAATGCAAACCAAAATCTAGAGTATATTTCAAGTATCTAAGTACTCTAGTTGGTGCATTCCAATGGTCATTTCCAGGATTGCTTGCAAATCTACTTAATTTACTAACCGAATGAGCAATGTCTGGACGAGTGCAGTTCATGACGTACATTAGACTGCCTATTATTTGAGAATATTCCAGTTGATCCATTGGTTCTCCACAATTTTCTGCTAAGTGTATTCTCAAATCGATTGGGGTCGTAGCAGGTGGACTATCAAATATTTTAAACTTCCTTAGTACTTTCACAATATAATGAGATTGAGTAAGAACTATTCCATTGTCATTTTTGATAATTTTTACTCCCAAAATAACATCGGCTAGACCCATATCTTTCATGTCAAAATGTGTCGATAACATTTTCTTAGTTTTCACGATTATATCGTGATTACTGCCCATAATTAACATGTCATCCACATAGAGACATATAAGCACACACTCATTTGGTTTGTTTTTAATGTATACACATTTATCACACTCGTTTATTTTAAACCCATTTCCTAGTATCGTTCTATCAAATTTTTCATGCCATTGCTTGGGAGCTTGTTTTAGTCCATAAAGTGAGTTCACAGGTTTACATACTTTGGACTCTTGTCCATGAGCAACAAACCCTTCAGTTTGTTCTATGTATATTTTTTCTTCTAATTCATCATTTAGAAAGGCTGTCTTAACGTCCATTTGGTGAATTTATAGATTGTGCGAAGCAACAATTGCTAGAAGTACTCTAATTGATGTGATTCTCATTAGGGAAAATTACAGTTTATGTCCCTAAACTTTACCACTAAAACGATTTATGTCCTCAAACATTTCAATCCACGAAATATGTCCTCAAACTTGCCACTTTTGATCACTTTATGTTCTGCCGTTAACGTCGGCAGCTAACTTTGACGGAAAAGCACACGTGGCTCACGTGACGTCTATGTGGCCGTTAAATGTCGAGCTGTAAAACGTGATGTGGAGCGACACGTCATTCTCCTCCCCTATTTCTATTCTAAAATCCCAAATTCTCCATATCCCCAATGAACCCGTAAATCCAATCCCTAAAACCCCATTTCGAAACCTTCAATTGAGGTGAAATTCGAAATAGCAGAATCGTCTGTGAATCCATGGCCATTTTTCGTGGTGTTTTACCAGCAAAATAGCCCAATAAACAAATGCCGAATGTTTCATCGATTTTACTTTCATCTTCGAGCTGAAAAATCATGTATTCTTCCATTTCGTTGGGGAAGTGGGGAGCTGGAATCCGTTCTTGGGCACTCTATTCTTGGCAAAAAAAAGAATTATATGCAGCTTTGACAAGTGCTGCATGTTTTTTTTTTCCGGAATTGGTTCAGACATTTTGTCGAACACCTTATGGGTAGGTTTTGAAACTGCTGAATGGGGTAGAATTTGTGCCATCTTCACCATCCTTGTGCTCGCTTCATCGAGACCACAAGGGGCACAAGCATCAGCAGGTGAAAAATCACAAGACCTCAACGTTCTAGAGACGGAGTTGGGAGAAGAATTAAAGCTTCCTCTAAATTTTTTTGCACGTGAATCTGCTGTTCTTTGAGAAGGGAAAAACTCTTCAAATGTGAGAATGTTTTGATTTTTTATGGGTTTATGAATTCGATTTTAGTATGGGTTCGAGCAAGAATGGAGATTGAATTGAAAATTTGGGAATGAGAGTGAAACGTGATTTGGGATTTGGGATTTGGGAGAGTGAGTTGGAGGACATTTGTATATTCTTGTGCCACGTCAATATTTTATATTCAATATATTATTCCACGTCACATTTAACGGCCACATAGACGTCACGTGAGCCACGTGTGCTATTTTCGTCGAAGTTAGCTGCCGACGTTAACGGCAGAACATAAAGCGATCAAAAGTGGCAAGTTTGAGGACATATTTCGTGGATTGAAATGTTTGAGGACATAAATCGTTTTAGTGGTAAAGTTTAGGGACATAAACTGTAATTTTCCCATTCTCGTTACGTGCGAATAAGTATCAAAGAAATCTAGACATTCCTTTTGTTTAAATCCTTTGACTACTAATCTTGCCTTGTACTTATCAATCGAGCCATCAGCTTTGAACTTTCTTTTGAGAATCCATTTACAGCCTAACGACTTATTTCCCGGAGGTAGATCAACCAATACCCACGTATGATTTTGCATAATCGAATCAATTTCACTATTGATTGCTTCTTTCCAAAGTGGCGCTTCGGGAGTGGATAAAGCTTCTTTTATGGTCCTTGGATCATTTTCCATAGTATACGTTTGGAATTCCGGTCCAAAGGACTTAGCAATTTTTTCCCTAGTACTTCGTCTAGGTTTTTCATCACTTTGATGACCACCATTAGCAGTTTCATATGTTCTTTTGTTAGAAGTAGTTGTTGATTTTTCTTTATAGGGAAATCTATCCTAAAAAACTGCAACATTTCTTGATTCAATGATTGTGCCTTCATTCATATCAAGAACATCAGACTTGTCTATTAAACATCTATATGCATTGTTGTTGTTTGCGTAACCAATAAAAATGCAATCAACAGTGTTAGGCTCAATTTTTGTTTGTTTCGGTTTAGGTACTTCTACCTTAGCCAAACACCCTCACACTTTTAAGTATTTATAAGACGAATTGTGACGTTTCCATAATTCATAAGGGGCTTCTTTCTTTTCTCGGTGCGGAATCTTATTAAGAATATGATTGGCTGAGAGGAGTGCTTCCCCCCACAAATTCTGAGGTAAACCCTAATTTATTAACATTGCATTCATCATTTCTTTAAGAGTCCGATTTTTGCGTTCAGCAACACCATTTGATTTGGATGAGTAAGGTGACGTAGTTTGATGAATAATGCCTGTTTGAGAACAAAATTCATCAAATGGAGCGCCATATTCTCCACCTCTATCACTTCGAATCATATTGATTTTTCTTCCAAGTTGATTTTCCACTTCAACTTTATAGCTTTTGAAAGCTTCCAAGGCATCGTCTTTGCTCCTTAGCAAAAACACATAACAATATTTAGTGCAATCGTCAATAAATGTAATAAAATATTTCTTTCATTCTCTAGTTTGCACAAATTTTAAATCACAAATATCACTGTGAATTAAATCTAGAGGTTCCGTTATTCTTTCAACGTAATTAAATGACAATTTGGTCATTTTTGCTTCTACACAAGTTTCACATTTCTTTTGAGAATTAAATTTAAGATGAGGTAGTAGTTCTAAGTCTACTAACTTCTTAAGTGTTTTAAAATTCACATGTCCCAATCTAACATGCCATAATTTAGAACACTCTATCAAGTACATAGAATTAGTAATTTTATTATCATCAAGCTTGTGAACATGCTTCATTACATTCATCTTAACAAGCCCGTTATCAACATAGCCTTTCCCTAAAAAACAACCATTCTTGGTGAGAATTAGTTTCTCTACCTCAAGAACTAACTTAAAACCAGCCTTATTGAGCAGCGTTCCGGAGATTAAATTTTTGCAGATGTCCGGAAGGTGCAGTATATTAACCAAAGTGAGCTCCTTCCCGGAGGTGAGCTTCAAAATAACCTTTCCTATGTCTAAAATGTCCGAGGTTGCAGAGTTTCCCATGAACACCTTTTGACCGTTGATTGGACTGTAGGAGGAGAACGACTCGTTGTTGGAGCATATGTGGTGAGTTGCACCCGTATCGGGCCACCATTCATTGGGATTTTCCACGAAGTTAGCTTCAAAGACTACGACACACAAGTTGAGTTCGGACATGTCTATATGAACGCTTTTGTCTTCGACCATGTTAGCTTGCTTTTTGGGTTGACGACAATCCTTTGACATGTGATTCGGCTTGCCGCAATTGTGGCACGTTCTATTGAACTTCAACTTCTATGGCTTCCATTTTCCTTTGCCGTTGTTGCTTCCATTTCCACCGCCACTAGCACTTCCTGAACCTTCATTTTCTTGCTAACCTGCATGTTTGGTTCCATAAGATGTGTTTAGCCTCCATTTGCAGCTTGCCAATTTTAGACTCGGTCTTTCGATTATCTTCTTCAATCCTTAACCTCACGATAAGATCTTCAAGCCCCATTTCCTTGCGTTTGTGCTTGAGATAATTCTTGAAATCCTTCCAAAGCGGTGGTAGCTTATCGATCATTGCAGCAACTTGAAAGGATTCACTCAACCTCATTCATTCGGCATGAATATCATGCATGATGAGTTGCAACTCTTGGACTTGTCTCATAAGAGTAGTGTCCACCATTTTAAAGTCCAAAAACTTTCCGACGATGAATTTCTTCAACCCGGCATCTTCGGTTTTGTACTTCTTTTCTAAGGACTCCCACAGTTCCTTAGCGGTTTTGATTGCACTATACACATTGTACAGTGAATCATCTAGAGCATTCAAGATGTGGTTCCGACACAAGAAGTCGGAATGGGTCCAAGCATCCCACGCAACTCTTGTTTCCAAGGTAGCTTCGGCATTAGGCACAACGGGAGGTGCTTCAGTAACGAATCTGGCCAAGTTGATAGTGGTGAGGGAGAAGAGCAATTTCTATTGCCAACGTTTGAAATCGATACCTTTAAACTTCTCCGGTTTTTATCCATGAGCGACGACAGGAGGGTATGGGGCGGGACGAAACGTTGGTGGAAGAACCGGTGGTGGAACAACACCATTTGGTGGTTGCACTCCTTGGGTTGGTGGAACAACATTCTGGTTTTGCGGCAGGTCGTTGTTGTTGTTGTCTCATTCAACCATTTTGCAGATTGAACTGTCGTCTTAAGATTGTTGGAAAATATCTGCTTGAAAAGATTTTTTTCCGAGGCGAGTTGTCTATGTCCTTAAGACGAAATTTTCCCGCAACGGTGCTAACGGTTTGAACGGAAATCATCTCCCAAGATACAATGGCAAAGACTAGGAATAGGAGCACTCCAAATCCCAAGCACGACGAACTGTACTTTGTGTAGGCTAAATATGTAGTAGGCTATTTGGATTGAAGTGAGGAATTAGGGAATAACGGGGTCTATTTATATGGTTTGAAAAGTAGTGTCCTTTGAAGCAAAAGGTACGTAAACACACTAGTTGGGCCCATATATTTGTTGTTTTGGCTAAGAATAATATAGTGGTTTGGGCCCAAGCTCAAATCCTGTTCGTCCAAATCGAGCGAGCCGAGCCGACCAGACGGACGGACGCGGACACGATTCAAAACTCATAAAATATAGGTCTTTCTCTCAAACAAAGTTGTATGAAAATGCGTAAAACCATCACATAAACAATAATTTCATTACTAAATGCGTAAAATTATTGCAACACGATTTAAAAAACATTACAACATTTTTTTGGCCTAGAGCAAATTATTGCATTGATAATTTTGAAGGTCAAAGGGGCCTCATCTAAACCTTGTTTGGCCTAATAAGGAAAGAGTAACCCTTATTAACATAGGGTCTCATTCACCATTATTGTCATCATCATGACCATCATCATCTTCAACATCATCTAGTTGGTCACGTTTATCCCACAAATGTGCTACCAACCTTCTTTTTATGTTCATTAGTGAGGTTATGAGAGTGGATTTGAGTACTCTCACATCATTTAGTAAACAATTACGAGTGATAAGAAACAAGCCATCATTGATAGGGGAAGTAGGTCAGGAGCTGCTAGGAATTTGAATTTTAGTGGAGAGGGAAGTTGACCAAGTGATGAAGATGTTTACGTCCCGGAATCTCCAAACAACAACAGAGAATGCAACTATAGCGAACCTATTGGCGATGGACATTTCTCTAATTCAAACTATGATAGACAAGACTATTAATCTTAGAAAATAAGGGGTACTCTTTCCTTGTTAGGCCAAACAAGGTTTTAAGGAGTCCCATTTGAATCAATAAAATTTGATTTTGGCTAGAATATTAAACATTTTAATAAAATTAATACATAATAAATTAATATATAAAGTTGGTTGGCCGATATTACCCGACTAACAAATTTTATAGTATATTAGAAACCATTATTGACCCAACTATACATGGGTTGGTTGAGATTACCGACCCAACTTAAATGGGTCGGTTGATGGTTGATTATCCGTCACAAATTATGGATCGAAAATGGGTTGGTTGGTGGTTAAAACCGATCCATGCACAACCCTAATATTACGCAAGCAAAACATCATTGTTCGCATGAAACCACGCGAGTAGATATTTTAAAACAAAATTATATAATTACACTCGCGTAGTTTTACGCGAATAGAGAGCATTTGCTCGCGTAGAATTACACGACGACATGCTCTCTGTCCACGTAAAACTATGCGAGTATAATTTTTTTTTTTTAATTTCATTTTATGGTTTCAACTTAATAAAAATATTACACTGGCTAATATTTGAGCACACCGTGAATAGCAAGTAATTTTTCAACATAATCAAAATAGAAAACCGAGTTATTCTTCAACACAATCAAAATAGAAAACCGAGCAATTCTTCAATATAATCAAAATAGAAAACCGAGTAATTCTTCAATATAATCAAAATAGAAAACCGAGTAATTCTTCAACACAATCAAAATAGAAAACCGAGTAACGATCATTCTAATAATGAACCAATGAAAATGAAAAACAATAGTCATAATATTACAACAGTCATAATCATCCTACTGTCTAACCATCGATCCCCTACCCTTATTCTTCGCCCCCAATCCCACCCCCCCCCCCCCCTCCCCCACCCTACCCCTACCCCTATCCCTCTCGGGTACAAGATGAAGATACTAAGCATGGGGCATCATCAAACCAAGTAATTGTGGCTGGATTGCGCTTTACTTCTAAGATCGGATGCAAGAACTCCCCGATCTCCAATATGATCCGGATCATCCAAATTGTTCGACTTTACTTTTTCCCGCAACTTGACTCATTAAACTTTTCCTTCTACCTTCGGCCATCTATAACATAAAAACAGAATTAGTATTTAATTAAATAAAAAATAAAAATTAAAGTTACTCGTGTGAAAACACGCAAGCAGGTCAATTTTTCTCTTGTGCCTGCAATTGATTGTAACGAATTTTAGTTTTCTTAAGCAAGGTTTAAATATCTAAAGAATAAAAAGAAAATATATATATATATATATATATATATATATATATATATATATATATATATAACTATATGGAAAGAATATCACATATATATATATATATATATATATATATATATATATATATATATATATATAACTATATATATGTATGTGTGTGTTCGGTTTTTGTGTGTATGAGAATTTAAATTAATTGGAAAACTATTGCGACTAAAAAACACATAAACGTCGCAATATTTCCAATGACGTTGCAACGTTTTCCTATATTTGTCTCAAATGTTATTAATTAAAATTTGTTTGGATTATATTTTTCCCATTGCGACGAATGACCAAATTTACGTCGCATATTTGCGACATATGTATAATAAACGTCGCAGGTTTTTCAGGGAAATTTAGTGGACAATTTTGCGATGATTATTGCGACGTAACGAAAAATCGTCGCAATAATTACTCAAAATTTTTAAATGTAAAATTAATTTATACATCATTGCGACGATTATACATAAAAACGTCGCAATTTGAGCGACGATATATTTTTCGTCGCAAAAAAAAGTCGCCTGAAATGAAATTTGGCCTAGTGATGAGAGAGATTAATGACTTATTTAATTGAGAAATAAAATTAGAAAAGAGATGCATGCTTCTCCACATGTCAAAGTGTGATGATTTACACTAATCCAACACTCAATGTGGATTAGTAATGTGAAGAGACACTCTTCCTTCTTCTTCTCTCTACACCTACACTCCCACTTGTCTTCTCTCCACCACCACCACCGAAGCACCACCACCTCCATCGGCCACCACCTAAATTTTCTTCAAGAAAAAAAAATAGAGAAATCAAGATGCAAAATTAAAATCCCCTATATAAGTTTCACCATTGAGTATGCCAAAAACACCATAAAAAACACTTGCCCTCTTACGGGAGATCAAAACTCCTCCCAACTTTGATATCAAAGCTCTTACTTTCTCCATTCAACTAGCTGGGTTCAATTTTGGAGCCACTTCTTGAAGGAGGTAACATTGTATCTTCATTTTCTTCATTTTTTTCTTCTTCCTTTTCTTCCTCTAAAAACCCTCTTTTCTTTTGAAGGATTTTCTTCGGCCAACACTCTTTTGTTAGGTAACAAATCTCGAATTTCTTGCTGCAATCGAAGGGTTTTTTAGTATGGAAAAAGAGTTTTCAAAGCTACTTAAAAGATTGCCTCATTTTTTCGAAAATTAGGGATTTTTGTGAAAAATCCGAAATCTTGTGCTTATCTTGATATTTGTGTTCTTGCATGTCTAACCCATGTTATAATCTGTGAATCTAAGTATTTTGTGGTTAAAGATTTAATATTTTGAAATTTGGGAATTTAGGAAAAAGAAACTGAGTTTTCAAGATTTTTGGGGTTGCATGTGTAGATCTATAAATCTTTAGGGCTAATCTGCAATTTTTCGAAATTTCAGCATGAAAAATGTTTGAATCTTCAAAATCTCAGTAGGAGTAAGTGGAACTTTGTTATTTGCTATTTGGCCAAAGTTTGGAATTAGTATTTGTTGGGAAAATCACTTTTTGGCTTAAACACCACTTGCTTAGTATTTTATTTTTCATAAAATTCGATTTTTGAGGAAACTGCAAAATTATTTTTGCATCTGCTCATTTAGTCAGTTAGGAAGACTATAACTAAAATTGAGAATTTTTAAAGATCATTTGCTATTATGTTGAAATATTGGTTGTGCATGTGTCATAAATGGAACTTTTGTGTTTTAATTATTATGTCTTGAGTATTAATTGTGAGAATGTGAATTTATGGACTTAAAATCTGCAGTTGAACTATGTTAAGGGGCTGCAAGAATTTTAAGACATTTAATGAAATAAAGTGGGGGAAATCCCATTAATGAAAGGAAAAAAAGATATTGGTGCTTTAAGGGCATGGTTTGATAATTTAATGCTATTTTAGGTGTGTTTTGGGGCTGCATGTTTATGTGTGTATGTGTGTGTGCCGTGTGTGTGTTGTGTGTGTGATTTATGATATATAGATATATAATATATTGTTATAATGATTTTGTGAATTATGTGCTATGCTTAAATGTTCATATATATATATATATGTGTGTGTGTGTGTGTGTGTGTGTGTGTGTGTGTGTGTGTGTGTGTGTGTGTGTGTGTCATGTGTGTGTGACTGCCGTGTCTATGTGGATAATTATGTGTTAGTATGTTCGTTGATTGATATTTGTGATGTCATAAAATGGTCATTTTCATAATAGAGTCTCATTAATCTCATGGTCATGCATAAAAAGAGATTTCATTTTTTACGAAAGAAAAGGTTAATGGAATGCTTGGGTTGGATAAGTCGGGATACGGGGGCCCGGTATTCCAACCATAGTTACTATAGATAAAGGGGTGGTTTGATTCCACCAAAAGAACGGGCTCAGAATAATATGCTTATCAACCAAGTAAAGAAGTTAATTTTTCACGGATCCGAACAACAGAAAATATTTTCATTCATGCATGTGCACAAAAGGGTAATTTGGTAATTTCAGTGTTTGAGTCAATTTACGTGCTTAAATGAAATTAAGTATTTGTGTGTGTTCGTTTGCCGACGAACGGTAAGATGTGATGCTTATGTGTATATATTAATATAAATACGTAAAACGATATTTTAAAACCTCGTTATCCATTCGGATTTCTTACTAGGCTTAATAGCTCATATAGATACTTCTTTGATTGCATGTAGTAGTAGTAATCCCTCGCCGGAATAGACCGAGTAGTGGATCGAAGTCTTGGCCGAGCTTTTGACGATCGTACGAGGGGTCTATAAATTATGCTTGTTTTATTTTGGTGATGTAAACTAAAAACAATTTCCTTATTTTCGTTTTCTTAAACTCTAATATTTCCTCGTTAGGAGAAATGAACTCTTATATTAGTACGGGCCTTATTTTGGAATGATTAATATAGTTGGTCCGCCTATTTTAGTAATTATATTTCTTACGCAAAAAGTTTTACTCACCAAAGGCCTTTAAACTCTGATTTCTTTTCGAACAAAAAATGAGACATAAAGTTAGATAAATGTAGCACTCGAATATTAATCTCCCTTTCCAAAGTTATTTCGAAACGAAAAAGTTTAGACAACCAATATAACCCTAAGAAAGTTTTTGAAATTCTTAAGGTTTCCAAAAGTTTCAAATGTCCTAAAAAGAGATTTTCATTAATTACATTTTGGTCCTACTCGAAAGTTTTAATAATTACCAAGAGATCCTTTTACTTCCGCTATCTAAATAAAGTATTTCGATAAACCGGTTCGATTTATTGCCCGACCCGAGGAGGGTGCTACATAATTTTTTTTAAAAACAAAATCGCACAGAATCTTAAGAAAATATCGAAAATAAAAAATTAAGAAGTAAAAACGAGATTTTTCGAGTTGGTTTGGGAGCGTTATTTGGGGCATAAATCCTGGAGCGTGATTTGGGGCCATAATTTTTGGAGGAAATTTGGGTGTAGATTCGGAGCAAGATTTGAATTTATCAACATAATTTTTTTTATTTTTTTTTTATAATTTCTTAGAATAGTTAATTGGGGCATATAGGGTATTTTGCATAGATTGGACTTATGGCAAATATCAACTATTAAAATTGGATTTATTAAGAAGTCAAAATGCCATGAAGGGTGTTTATCAAATAGCCCCTATTAATAAAAGTAAAGTTGATTCTGTTAAACCCTAGGAAATTTTCCCCGCTCATTTGATAGTTATAAATTATAATTTTCATTTATTTAATTAATTTATTTTATTATTTTACTATATTTAATATAATCAAGTTTAATAAATCCGTTAAGTATCCAGATTTTTTCGCCCCAAATTTAGGTATTTTTTCCCACCAAAATTGTCATTTTTACTTAATATTAATTTGATAAAAAAATATTTGGTTTTTATCTTATATATAAAAGAAAGAAACGATGGGCAACCCTAACAAAATCCTAATGATATTTATGTAAGTATTTATTTTTATTATTTTTTCTCTACTAATTTCTAACTATAATTTTTAACAATTATCAAAATTAAAACTAAACAGTGAAGAATCCTACCCTAATGGTACTTCAGTAGTTATTTATTTTTGATTTTTTCTCTCTAATTTGGATTATACTTCTTAATACGTACGATTTAAAAAATATAATGTTATATAAAATATGAGTAATATTACATTATTAAATTTTACTATTTTAGTGTACTATATTTTCTTATTATGTATTAAATTGATTATTTTTTCTTTTAAAATAAGACACGGGAAGAAAATGCTAGTCTTATTAATAAAAGTAAAGTTTGCTCCTGATAAACTCTTGAGATTTAATGGCATCATTGATTTACTAATAAATTTACTGAGGCACGTTATGAGGGTGATAAAGAAGAAAATTCGTCAAACTTCAACATTAACTGAGATAAGATAAATAAACAATCATATTGCATAAAAACTATAAAGTTAAATTTATAAATATGACAAAAACAATTTATGGATAGGGAATTACCATCAATATATATAACAAAATACCAAAATGAATTGAAACTTCAATTTTGTCATTTAAATTGAACTTTACTTTGTACTAGTATTACACCCGTGCGATGCACGGTGAATACATATTTCTAATTGACGGAAAATATATATTTTAAATTGATAATTCAAGTCTTTCAAGTCCATACAATCATGTTTTCCAAAAAAAGAATATAAAATTTAATAGGCTATTTAATCACTTTATACCATGTTTATTAACGATATTTAGAGTATCATATTCCGTTGTTAGCACAATATAAAACTATTTAACGTCATCAGACTTATGTAAGAAAGTGTTCGGCAACAATGTAAAAAAAATCAATTATGAGAAAATCGATGTTTGGACATATAAACTATTCAGAAAGAAATGAATGTATGATTGAACAATAAGATATTGCCAGACTTAGTGGCAGACTTATGTAAGAAAGTGTTCGGCAACAATGTAAAAAAAATCAATTATGAGAAAATCGATGTTTGGACATATAAACTATTCAGAAAGAAATGAATGTATGATTGAACAATAAGATATTGCCAGACTTAAGCCACTGGGTTGTGTCCCCTTCATTCGCTTCACGTGCACGTCTTTATTGTTCCCAAGTAGCTTCAATCTAGAACCTTCAAGCCACGACGCCTTGAGACATAATTCTACATCCGATCCTATGATACTATGGTACCCGAAAAAATGATAAAAAATTTACACATCAGACATAAGCATGGAAGATATAATTTGTTTAGTAATGAGTTATGATTTTATTTGCACATAAACTGCACTGCACGCACGGACAGATCCCAATGCACACATTAGCGCACACGCATTCCTTATCTTATGTGAAGTAAGCATCGAAAATAAGAAGTCTACAAATACACGGAAGTTCACAAATTCATACCCGAACAAACTTGTTTTTTCATACTGCTATTGTATGTTCAATCATCAGACAGTTGAAATGAATACAACCGGCAATGATACCATCAATATATATAACAAAATACCAAAATGAATTGAAACTTCAATTTTGTCATTTAAATTGAACTTTACTTTGTATTAGTCTTACTTCAATCGCGTGCATCGCACGGACAAAAAATCTAGTTTAATTCTAAAATAAACATATATTTCGAGACCCTTTCCAAAACGAGGGAGGGAAAAGGGTACTTTTAATTTTCAGAAACTTTCAAATTTCCCGCAATTTCTATCCATACCTATCACGCACTGACACACACACCCACACTCGTAGAAAAAAGAAAACACAATCCCCAAACCCTTCATTCACATTTCTTTGCTCCGACAAAAAAATGTCCGACGTACCCTCTGTACTCTTCCATGAAATACTCCGCCGCCTCCCCGCCGAGTCTCTCCTCCGCTTTCGTGCCGTCTGCAAGGGGTGGCGCCGCCTCATCGACCACCCATCCTTCATCAGAACCCACGCCTCCAATCAATCTTCCTCCACCACTCTCCTCATCAGAAACTCAATCGGCACTCGCTTTTGTTCTCTAACTCTGGATTCCCTAAATTACAAAGACGCCGAACAAACGATTGATGTAACCCCCGTCAAGGCGGTGTATTGCACCGGCGTGCCACGCGCCACCGCTCTGCCGGTGCCCTCTTGCAACGGTCTGATTCTCAACTCCCATTACAGAACCAACAAGACGTGGGTCATATGGAACCCGTTAACCCGGACTTTCCACGAGCTGCCCGAACCGGATATCGAAACGGGCCTAATGGGTAGCGGGATCGGGTATGATTCCGCTTCCGACGACTACAAAGTTGTGAGGATAGATCGGCTGTTCCGTCACGGTAAATCCGTATACCAAACTAGTGTTTACAGTCTAAAAATGGAGTCTTGGAGGATAATTAAGGATTGCCCGTACGATATTTCCTGGGTGGGGCCCACTAGGGGTATTTTTCTCGGCGGCGCAATCCACTGGCTATCGCTGCACGACATTATAATTGCCCTTGATCTTGAAACTGAAGAGTACAGAGAATTTTCAATGCCCGTTTTACCCCCGAATTCGAAAGAACTGTTCGAGACTCGGTTAGACGTGTTGGGTGGGTGCTTGGTTATGAGTTTCTACTACTTGATTCCTCGAATGGAGGGATGGATGATGAAAGATTACGGAGATGAGAAATCGTGGGTGAAGCTGTTTTCGTTCGGGGGAATAGGTAGTATCGGTATTAGACTGAAGCCTCTTGCTTATTTCAAGAACAAAGGTCGAGTTTTTATGCAGCGCGACGAGGAATTTTTTTGGTTGGATATTAAGAATCATTCGGCGAAGAAGGTTGTTATTCACGGGCTGCCGGATGATTTCACGTCTCAAATCATGCCGGGGAGTCTTTTTCGGCTCGATGAAAGTTGTGCCGCTGCGGTGAAAATCACAGCAGGGATGAAGAGGAAGAGGAAGACGACGAAGAACAAGGCCGATGCAAGGTTAAAACTCTTCCGCCTAGCCTTTTCTTTTTCTTTTTTTGTTAGATGATTTTATTTTATACAGTTGATTAATTAACTGCCGTTTAACTGATTTTAGGATTGCAAGTGTATAAGGATCAAAACCTTAGTTTATGTCATATTAGTTCAAGAAGTTGTGTCGATAATTTATTGAGATTAAGAGATGAACTTCGTTTTATCGGGGGCAAATTGCACGTCATTCACTAAATAATTTTAAAAGTGAGTGCCCCCTTCAAAATGTTATTCTTGTTGCACACTGCCCCGATAGCAAACCTCCGATGAATTATTCATCGCAATTGAGTATTTTTGTTGCACGTTGCCCCTGTAAAATGTCATTTTTCTTGCACAATGCCTTCCAAAAATTGGCTTCTGGGGCAAAGTTAAACCAAAATAGTATTTCGAAGGGAGAGTGTCCCTTTTTTGAATTTTTAGGGGGAAAAGTGCAAAAATGAAAAAAAAAATTGTAGGGGGTGAAGTGCATTTTCG
Source organism: Erythranthe guttata (assembly GCF_000504015.1). The sequence continues at coordinate 1,015,826 of NW_012194661.1, forward strand.
TCCGATTATCAGAAGCTTATGTTAATGCTGCACTTGTGTTTGTACGCTCATGTCGTTTACTGAGTAAAGTTTCGAGTCTTGATGCTGTTTCTTTGTCTCTCCTTTTTTTTTTCTGGCCTTTGTCGAAGGCGGTGGACTTTTAATACAATGCAGAGAAATCGAAAGTTGTGCTCTCTATATGAACATATGTGGAACGTTCAATTTAGTTAAACACACACACACACACTCTAATATTAGTTATTCAATCATGTTTATCTTGTTGCAGGGTGGAGCATTCTGTAAGTATAACCGATATTCGGAGTCGGGTGGAGCATTCTGTAAGTATAGCCGATATTCCGAGTCGTTCAGATTCAACTTCAAAAGCAAATTGGTCCAGTAATTATTGATTAGTACTTTGAGCAACGTGTTTTTGGTGAAAGTAATGGACGTGTGGAAGACGACACTCGAGAAATGACGGCCTTTTGTAGGGATAAATATGTAATTATCTACTAACTTTGTTGGTTATGAATGTAAGTGATCTTAACAATTATTCCACGTTCTTGCTCATTTAAGTAACGGAATGTTTCGTTCGTCTATTACTCTTGTTCCATCTATTCCTTTTTTTTTTTAGTGTTTTGTTATATTTAATAAAATTTATAATTTCGACACCTCATCTTATTTCGAGTTAAAACCTTGTTCTTCGCCCGGTTTTCCGGTTCCATTGATTCTTGCCGGTCGGACCGGCCAGTTCGGTCCGGTTTTGACAACCATGATTAAAACATAAACACCTCACTATTTTTCAAAATGGAAGCCAACTTGGCCAAAACATTTGATGCGTCATTCACTTCCTTCTAACGAAAATGCAGCTCTAGGTTTGCGAATTCAATTAACACAAAAACACACACTAACAAAAAATACGCACTACACCGTAAACACTCACTTAGAAAAGAAACACACTACACCACTAACACACAATGAAAAATAAAACACGCAGTATATCGAAAATATACACTAAATTAAACAATAATTACAGTAGAAAATAAACACCCTAAAAAAAGAGCTTGTACTTCCCTGGGTGTTATTCTTTTTATGTTAAGATAACAGATGAATCTGTTTATGTTGGACAAATACCAACACACAAGTGCACATATTGCGATCAAGTAGTAATTTTTTCTCTTCCGACGAACCAGAATCCACTCACAACTAATTCTTACCCAAGCAAGAGATTGATGGATGAATTATATATACTAATCATCCTAAGGAAAAAGTAAATTACTAATTATAAATCTATCAAAGAAAAATCTATGATATTTTTCCCCTAAAAATATATGCGTTGAATGTTCACCCAAAATCCTTTAATTGTACAAATTATAAGTGCTGATTATTAACCAGGATGGTTATCTTATTGCAGGGTGAAGCACTCTGTATGTATCACTGATTTTATTAGCATATTGTAAATCTTAACAGATTTTCGGCTTGGTAGCACTAGTAGAAAATTTGCTTATTACTATGATTTTTTTTGCTACGGTTATTACGTCACCACAAATCACTTGTGAGTAGAAGAGAAAGTCAAGGGCATGTGATTTTGGTAGGCTCAAAGATAAATATTATCTGGTTTTAACTTTTAATACATAGAAGCTCAAACTCACATAATGTCGGACTTTATAATTATAGGCTCAAACTCGACTCATATATTACTTCGAGAGTTGAGTTTAAATTAGGCTTAAGACATAAGTTCTAATTATATGAGATTATACTTGCATACTGATGATGCTAGGATTAGATCACCTTAAGTAGTTCACGCGCATTTTGCTCGCAGGAATCTCAAGATCATCAAGGTATCTCAAGAACATCAAACTCGTGAGCCAGTGATCCAGATTGCTCTCCCAATTCATCGTACCTCAACTACTTAAGGTGATCTAATCCCACCATCGTCACATACGTATGAATGAACTATTAATTAATACTCAATCAATAACATATAAATCTTATACATATAGTTAATTTTTTTTAGTAATATTTAAAATAAATAAGGATTATGATAACCTAACTAATAGTATAAATTTAATCTTTTCTTTTTTCTTTTTATGAAAAGTGCAATATGAATATTTGAAAAGTTTTAATGTCTTTTCAAATAGGGGCTTAAGATATAGGTCATTGGTGATAAAATTAATTAGAACTAAATGACAAGTCAAAATAAACATTTGCTTTCATTCTTTATTAAATTTATTCCAAAAATGTCCTTCCACTTACAAATTCAAAATTTGCATTTAGTAAAATTCAAACTGCATTTATCATTTTTTATTATGCATTTAATATCTTATTTTTTCATATAACATATTTTATTTTATTTTTATAGACTTTGTCGTCTTTATTTTTTCATATTTCACTCTAGCATTTTTTTACATTATTATAAACAACTTCATTTTTTTATTTATTTTTAACATTTTACTGAAAATTAGAATTTTCTTTTTCGTTTTTGTTAAATAAAACAGCAGATTTTCAAATACTATGGTGTACTATGGTATACTATAATTTACTGATATTGAAAATTGTGAATGTTTTAAAAAAAAAAAAAGAAATCGGTCGTAGTCGACTATAGACACCTATAGGAACCATAGTAATCCGTAGTCACATACTCTTAAAACCCTAGCTCACATTTTGAATCCTAGTCGCTACCCATTCGTTGACACTCATAGTAATTCATAGACACCCGTAGTCATTCGCACCCATCCAATATCAAACCCTAGATCCGCCACCACCTCCACCTCCATCCCCTTTTTCTATGTTTCACTTTCCATCTTAATTAGCCTTTCTCTTCTCCAAACCCAACATCAAATTCTAACAAAAAATTACTGTCATCATCGAAGAAAACCACCACCGACGCCAGCGACCAAAACAACCGCAACCCGCCGCCCCTAGCGATCAAAACCACCGCCGCCCCTAGCAACCAAAACCACCGTTGCCCGCCGCCCCTAGCGACCAAAACCACCGCTGCCCGCCGCCCCTAGTGACCAAAACCACCGCCGCCCCCAACGACCACCGCCGCCCGCCGCCTGCCGCCCCCACACCAAGATCCGATCTAAAAAACTCCTACAACTAATACATCCAAGCCAGCACCACTACAAAAAATAGAGAAAAAGAGAGATAAAGAGAAGGAGAGAGGAAGGGCTGGGGTCAATGAAAAAAGAGAGAAAAAGGCCATGGTGCATGGTGGGGGTGATGGAAAATTGAAAAAAGAGAGAAAAGGCCATGGTGGCGGCAGATGAGAGGGAGAGAGAGATATAGAGAAATAAAAAGAGAGAAAGAAACGTTGATTTTTATTAGGTATAATAAGAGTATTTTTTTGTTAAATAAAAATAAAAGAATGTTGGTCAAATTTTATTTTCAACTAAGAATTTAATTAAAATATTCTATTTGAGGTTGTCCCTCACATCTAATTAAATTTGAACTGAGGGGTGTCTCCAATACTAACCCTTTCAAATGAGATAAATTATTATAAATGCTTTAAATCAATGAAAACACATAAATGTTTATTTACTTTTGAAAATATTTAGATTGGTGAAAATACTCTTGATATAAGTTTGAAAAATATTTCAAGATATGATTATAAGTTCAATGTTATACATTAGCAAAGTGTTTTTCAAATTGTTTTTGTCAAATAGCGTTAGTTGTAACTTGGAAATAAACATTTATAAATATGTCAACTAATACTCTTTTAATTAAATATCTAAACTCAACTTGTCAAAAAAGGGGAAATATGCAATACCCCCCTCAAATGAAAAATATTTTGAGCTAAACCCAATTGACTATTAGAGACTTTTGCCTACACCCAAGTTTCATTCTTAATTAGTGAGACCCCCATAACCAATCATGATAAGACTAAAGTGCCCTTATGTGATTAGGTTTTTAACGTGATATAATTTATTTCACTCTTTCACTCTCCCCTCTCTCTCTCTCTTTTTTTCTCTCTATCGTTCTCAATCTCGCCTCTTCTTTTTTTTTTTTTTTTTTTTTTCTCTTTTTCCGACTTTCTGCAGATTTGTACACCACCGCCGTAGTCCACTCATCATAGTTACCGTTGTTCGTGCACTCGTCACCGTCGGAGCCAAAAATACCTTACAACCGCCGGTCGGCCAAAACCTAATGCAGGAGGCCCTCCTTCGTACAAGTGGTGGCAGCGGTGCCTCCCCCACCTCGTCGCCGCCCTTCGTCGGATGCATTACATGGAGATTTCTCTTTTTCGTTTTCTCTCGATTTCTCAGGGTTTTTTTTTCTTTTTTTTTTTCCAGATTTGTTCACCACCACCACCGTAGCCACATCCCCACTCTCTCTGTCATTCACCGTCGTTGTCGTCGCCTCCCCCTCCCTCCCTTTCGTTATTTTCGATTTTTTTCTTTTTTTCTCTCTCCAGATCTGAAACAGCAGCATCAACGTGACTACTCTGGTTCGAATATGACTATTGTTGATTCACTCGATTAGTGATTTATTATTTTCTCGTGTTCGTTGTTTCTCTCGATTTCTCTCTCTTTACATCGCCATCGTCTCCAAAAAGATTTGTACACAACCATTACCGTCGTCGCTCGTTGCCGCCGCCTCCTCCTTCGTTTCCACGTAAGGCTCTTTCTCTCTTTTTCGTTATCTTTCTCATTTTTTTTATTTTTTTTCCACATTTGTCCACCACCACCACCACCGCCGTCGCCGCCTCTCTCACTCTCTTTCTTTCACCACAGCCACCATCGCCGCTGTCGTCGACTCCCCATGACTCTCCTTCGTTATTTTTCTATCTATATTTATGTATTTTTCGATTTTTTTTTCAGATCTGAACAACAGCAGTAACAGGACTACAGTCATGTTCGAATATGACTATAGTCATGTTTATGTATTCTTCGAATATGGCTGAAGTCATATTCGAATATGACTATTGTTGAATATGACTGTAGTCATATTCGAATATATTCTATCTTCTCGTTCTCAAGTTGACTTCTAAAACTAGATTCAAAATTGTTATTTTTTGTATGGGTTTTGATTGGATTGTTTTCGTAAACAATAGGGAATCTTCGTTGTTTTATATAATTTGGTAAACATGACTATACCACACTATATAATCGGAACTTTTTAAGTTGAAAATGTAAAAAATTGCAATATAAAGAAAGAATATGTCAACATAGTCACATATAGTCATATTCAACTATAGTCATATTAGGAGTTGTAAATCTGTCGAGAAAAATATTCAATTTTTTGTTTAAAAAATATTAAAAAATAAAAATAAATTAAAAATGGCTAAAAATCCGAAAATAATAAAAAATAAAAAAAAATAATAAAAATAATCATTTTTTTGATTTGGTAGCAAATTTTTAGGAATTTGGAAGCAGATTTTTAGGTATTAGATTATTGTTATGGAAAGAGAGAAAAAAGGAATAATTGAGATTTTTAGGAATTAAAAAAAAAATATTAGAAAAAAATATTAAAAAATAAAAATAAATAAAAATGGCTAAAAAATCTGAAAATAATAAAAAAATAAAATCATTTTTTTGATTTGGTAGCAATTTTTTAGGAATTTGGAAGCAGATTTGTAGGAATTAGATTATTGTTATGGAAAGAGAGAAAAAAAGGAATAATTGAGATTTTTAGGAATTAAAAAAAATATTTTTATTAAAAAAATATTAAAAAATAAAAATAAATAAAAAATGGCTAAAAATCCGAAAATAATAAAAAAATCATTTTTTTGATTTGGTAGCAAATTTTTAGGAATTTGGAAGCAAATATTTAGGAATTAGATTATTGTTATGGAAAGAGAGAAAAAATGAATAAAATTGACATCAGGGTAGAATTGGGAATACAAATTCTAGGGGTTATCACAAAGAAAGATTTAAGGGGTGGACATATCACCATTTATTATCTATATGAGGGGTTTATTGCTAATGACCCCGTCAAAAAATCGTGTTTAATTAATAGTAGGCTCAAAATTCAACACGACTAACAATCAATTAGACCGAGCTCAAATAAATTCGGGTCGAGCCATGGAGCTTGAAGTAATTGGGATTCAATTGACAGTTCTAATTTTGAAGTGATTTTGAAAGGATGACCTCTGAAAATGTGGCGGGAATTTGGAATAATTTGGCGGGAAGTTGGACTTGAAAGCCAAAGGCAGGGAAGCGTGCCTTGTAAGTCAAAACCTTGAAAGCCCTAACCCCTTGTTTTCAATTCCTAAAAATGTCGGACATTCCCTCGGAACTCGTCCACAACATACTCCGGCGAGTGCCCGCCGACTCTCTCCTCCGCTTCAGGACCGTCTGCAAGGAGTGGCGCCGCCTCATGGACGATCCATCCTTCATCAGATCCCACACCAACAACCAACAGTACTCCTCCGCCACTCTCCTCATCAGAAACTCAGACGGTACTCGCCTTCATTCATTATCTCTCGACTCCCTGAACTACAATAACGATGCCCACCAAGTGATCGACGTAAGTCCTGTGAAGACAGTGTACCGCGCCGGTGTCCCTCGAGCGCATCTTTTGCCGGCGGCATCGTGCAACGGTCTAATTCTCCTCTCCCACTCCGACGTAAAAAAAATTTGGGCAATATGGAACCCGTTAACCCGACAATTTCACAAGCTGCCCAAATTCATCAACACCAAATCATGCTTAATCACCACTGGGCTCGGGTACGATTCCGCTTCGGATGACTACAAAGTAATGAGGGTAGATGAACTCCTTGGTCTTCGTAAACCCGTGTACCAAACTAGCGTTTACAGTCTAAAATCGGATACTTGGAGGATAATCAAGGATTGCAAATGTAATTATTACAGTATGAAGCCGGGTGTTTTTCTTAACGGCGCGTTGCACTGGCATTATATTCGTCGCTACATCATAACCGTGTTCGTATTTCGGACCGAAACTTACGAATTAATGCGCCATCCCTACGGCACCGGGCCAGGTGAACCTTCCAGAATGCATCTAGATGCTTTAGGTGGATGCTTGGTTGTGAGTTACTACTACACGATGGATCGATTGGATGTATGGGTGATGAAAGAATACGGTGTCCACGAGTCGTGGGTGAAGTTGTTTTCGTTTCGGGAACTAGGTAGTATCGGTTTCATGGAGTGCCTCAGGCCTATTGCTTATTTCAAGACCAAAGGGCAGTTCTTTATGCAGCATGGTGAAGACTTTTTTTGGTTTGATGTCGAGAAAAATTCTGCGAAGAAAGTTACGATTCGTGGGCTCCCGGAGTATTTCTCTTCTCAAAGTTTGCCTGGGAGCCTTTTTTTACTGGATGAAAGTTGTTCTGTTGCGGGGAAAAGTACATCAGAAATGAAGAGGAAGAGGAACAAGGCAGATGCAAGGTGAAACTACTCCACCTAGCTTCCCTTTGTTTTCTTTTTTTTTTGTTGGATGATTATATTTTACAGTCGATTAATTATCTTTTGTTTAGATGATTTTAGGATTGCATATCGTTCAAATTCTGAAAGACAATGGTAAATATCTAAGGATGAGAGAACCTTAGTGCTTATCCTAGTTTAAAAGTTATTCGATCTAATATGATTTGAGAATTGAGATCCATTAGTCCAAAATATTCCGTGGAAAGTTTTCTATTATTAAGAGTCCGGTTATTGGACCGATGGATCTATTACGTTACCTACCATGAAACATTGAAATTTCATTTTTTTTTCCAAAGCTTATGTTAGTCTTGCACTTACTATTGGATGCTTATGTTGTTGATTGAATAAAGTCTCCATTCCCAATTCTTGATGTGCTTTCTTTCTCCTTTATTTTTCTTCGTTACATTGTTGATGGGGGTTCAAGAACATATAATGGTTGTTTTTCTTTTTTTTTTTTTGGTTGGCTTTTTCGTTTTATTTGGTAGCATGTTATAGATTTTATTCGTTTGAATGATTCAAAATGTCAATGTTGACTATCAACATCTTCTTGTATTCAACATAACCAGAATGTTAATCTTTTTGCAGTGTGAAGCATTCTGTAAGAATCACTGATGATTGGTCTCGTTCGGATTCAACTCCAGAAACAAGTTGGTCGAGTAGTGGTGATGATTAGTAAGTTGAACATCTTGTTTGGTGGAATCTTGAAGAAGATATTCAAGAAATGCCTTTTGTGAATTCAATCATCCCTTCTCCTTTTTGCATGGACAAATATGTAATTATCTACCACAATATATTGTGATGTTACCTTTTGTAGTTGGGATATGCCCTATGGTTATGACTTATGACTTATGAATGGAGGTAGTCTTAACAATTATCAAAAAAAAAAAAAAAAAAAAAAAAGAGAGAGATAGTCTTAACAATTGTTTCAAGTTCTTCTTTTATTTAAGGTGGTGTTTACAAACGCTTTTTGAAAGTGATTATGAGTTTTTTTGTTCATAATCTATTTTCAAGTGTTTGCAAAATCAACTTTTGCTTTTGCTTCTCTTAAAATAATCTGCTTTAAGCTATTTTTTTAAAAGCACCTCTAACCCTGTTTTTTCTATTTAAGTTTATTTTCCGGAATAATTGCAAACACCCCCAACTTTTAGAAATAAGCGCTTAAAACTGACTTAACTCACAATCACTAACTTCTGCTTTTAAATAATCATTTGCAAACTGTTAGCCGAAAGGTTACTTTCGAATGTGATGATTTACAAACAATTGATTTGATCTAATAGTCTTTCTTTGAGTCATGTTTTTATTAGACAAATTAATCGAGGCGAAATTAAACAAGACCGGAGTGACAGAATCCATAAGAGGCCTAGTGTCCTTGAACTATCCCAAGAACGAGATCCGAACGATCCTCCATACGGCTTTCTAGTATTGGTCCAAATTCTTCTTTCTTGGATCAAATAATAAGTCCAATTTATATGGTCTTTATTTTCGAAAATTAGCCCTTTATAAAATGATAATTTATTTTCGAAAATAAATCATTTTTACTTGAAAATTATTTCAAAAGGGTAGCTGAGATTTGAAAGAAAATATCCATGAGATTTTGGAAGCAAAAGGTTTTTCGAAATTAAAGATCTTCTATCTTTGGAAAATGGGCTAATATTCAAAATTATTTGAATTGTTTGAAAAACGTTTTTTTATTGACTTAAACTGATTGAGAATCATATTTTCGGACTTGGAAGGTTTTAAATCAATCCTCAATCAAAGATTCAAAAATATATAAGCCGTCTGGAAGTTAACCCGGAAGTTGCTGAAGCTGGCTGGAAGATGTTTTGCTGAAAATCGTTTTTGAAGGAAGAACACTCCTTTGAGTTTCAAAATTCAAATGCTTACCATATTCAAGTGATTTAATTGATCTCAATCAGCTGGAGATCAATCACACTCATCATCTAATCAATCAAGAGATTAAAGATTGATTATTTCCTTTCTAGAGATGAAGAGCTTCACCTATAAATAGTGGACCATTCATTCAAGCTTATTCATTCCAAGCCAATTTCGAAAAGAGCTTATAGAGAGTTATTTATTAGGAAATTCGAAATTCTCCTCTTGCTTATCACTTGTTTCATTATATATATTGAGAGGGATTTTGTAAAGCTCTTAGAGAGCATTTCTTTGTTGTGAGGTTTTTTGTTGAGTGCGAAAGAGTTAGTCTCTTGTAAGCACGTATTGATAAGTGCGAAAGAGTGAGTCTCTTGTAAGCACGTCGTTGGTGCGAAAGTCGTTAGAGTCTTGTAAGCGCATCCTTTTCGTGTGGAGGATTCAAGGATCTTGGAGGCACGTGAAATAAAAGTTTGAGGGCCTAGAAGAGTGGAGTAGGGGAATTTCTCCGAACCACTATAAATTCGGTGTCATTTACTTTACGCACTTTATTTTATCGTATTCAAATTTCCGTACTCATATATTGTTTATTGCTAAAACTTTATTCGGAATTAATTTAGAAGTTTGCAAAATATTTATTATCAAAGAAAAATATATTTTTCTAGAAATAATTTAATTCTGCAAAAATAGTAAAAGGTTTTGAAAAGCCTAATTCACCCCCCTCTTAGGCATATTTATTCTCTCAATTGGCATCAGAGCCTCGTGCTCTTAATTTTTTATTGTTGGGCTTAACAACCCAAGAGCTAACGATCCTATGGCTTCTTTCAGTAATTATATTTTTGCAGAGGGACAATCTCATACTAGGCCACCACTTTTTGATGGAACTTCATATTCTACTTGGAAGAACCGCATGCAAGAATTCATAATTTCAATCCATTGCGATCTGTGGACAATTATTCTAGAAGGACCATTCGTTCCCATGAAAGACATCAATGGCAAAAAAGTGCCCAAGGAATGGAAGGAACTCACATCCGCGGACAAATATTTAGTGTCCATGAACTCAAAGGCTAAAAATATTCTTTCTTGTGCTCTTACTATAAATGAATATAATCGTGTTTGTTCATGTCCTACAGCTAAAGATATGTGGGAGATGTTGCAACTCACCCATGAAGGAACGTCCCAAGTAAAGGAACAAAGGATCAATATTTTAGTACATCAATATGAGATGTTCAACATGGAGCAAGAAGAATCCATAAGTCAAATGTATGCTCGCTTCATGGAGATCATAAACCCATTGACGGCACTTGGCAAGATCTACTCTCAAAGTGAACAAGTCAAAAAGATCTTGAGATCCTTGCCTCGAGAATGGACTTCAAAGGTGACCGCAATCCAAGAAGCAAAGGACTTGAACAATCTGAGCATTGCTGAACTTATCGGTTCCCTCACATCCCATGAGCTCACCATCCTTGCAAAAGATGAGGTAAAATTAAATAAAGAAAAATTGGTTTCTTTTAAATCTAACACTATGCAGGATGACGATAATGATTTGGAAGACTTACATGATGACGAGAAGAATGAGGAGATCGCGAGGATTACAAGAAGGATAAATCAACTACTAAATTATAACCGGAACTTCTCCCGAAATTCTCCCCGGAAAATCCTCAACATTTGAGAGTGAGATAAAGTGTTATCAATGCCAAAATCCCGGTCATATAAAGCCCAACTGCCCGTTACTCAACAAAGGTGAACGGTTCCAACGGATGTCAAAACACAAAGGATTAAGCACAACTTGGGATGATCAAGAATCCGAAGGGGATATGACCGATGAAGAAATCGCAAATGTTTGTCTCATGACAAACGAAGAGGTATGTATTTCTTACTTTAATAAGATTAATGATTTCGATGAATGTCATGATGACCTTGAATGTGATGATTTTAATTGTGAAGACGATTGGCATGAAATGATAAATGAGTGTAGAAGAGATTTGGAAAAATTAGCTTCTAAGAATGATATCTTGAAAAGAAAATTTATTATTGTCAATAATGAAAAATAAAAAATAGAAGCTAAATTAGATTCTTATATTGAAAAGCTAGCTATTTGCGAAAAAGAAAAATCTTCTTTATCCATAAAGAATTTTGTGCTAGAAAAGGAGGTTATTGATTTGAATAAATGCCTTGAAAAATTCACTAAGGGCAAAGAAAATCTCGATAAATTACTTGGCTCGCAAAATGTGTCATTAGATAAAGTTGGAATTGGGTTTCACTCGCATTATAAGGAATTGAGCAAGTTATCGAATGCATCATCTTTATCATATAACACTTGCAATTATTGTGGTAAAATTGAACATAAATCTTTTTCTTGTCCATATAAAATGGGAACCACCAGTAAATTCATTTGGGTACCAAAATGCAAAAATTGATTTGAAATATATTTGAAGAAAATGGTAAGTGTTTTAATTGCTAATAATATTATTTGAATTTTTTTCGATGCATTGCATGTTGTAAATTATTGATATGTAAATCCTCCATGATTTATGAATAAAAATGGTATCATAATATTTTGTGATAATAATATACTTATGACTCTAATCCTTTAAGTGCCAAGAATTCCTTGAGCAAATAAAATTTTCAGGCATATAGGATAACTTGAATGCTCTTAAAATTCGAAAGTTGAAACTCAAAAGTCACTGGAAGTTCAACTGGAAGTTCAGCTGGAATTAGAAAATGAAGTGACAAAAAACTGCTGGAAATTCATCTGGAATTTTGGATAACAACGCTAAGCTAATATCCTTGTTGGTACTTATGCTTCCGCTAAAGAAAAATCCGCTGCAACTCTGAGAAACGATCTGGAACATGTACTGGAAGTTCGTCTGGAATTTGAAAGTCTGAAATTAAAAGCAAGGGACTAAAAGAATGATGATCAACTTGAGCATTGCAAAGAAGATTATAGAAAATCCTCCCTTGATTGATGACAAAGGGGGAGAAAGAATTAATGATGCTTTATTTATCTTTATTATCTCATTGGAAAAATAAGGGGGAGTTTATGTTACGAATCGACCGACGTTGAGGGGGTGCTTGCGCTCAAGGTTTGACATACCTCATATATTGAGGGGGAGCTTACACTTAAGGTTTGGTATAACTAATTTTATGCTTTGCACTTCAATTTGATTTTATTTTATAAAGCATCAATTGTTTGTCATCATTAAGGGGGAGATCGTTAGTCGAAAGGTTACTTTCGAATGTGATGATTTACAAACAATTGATTTGATCTAATAGTCTTTCTTTGAGTCATGTTTTTATTAGACAAATTAATCGAGGCGAAATTAAACAAGACCGGAGTGACAGAATCCATAAGAGGCCTAGTGTCCTTGAACTATCCCGAGAATGAGATCCGAACGATCCTCCATACGGCTTTCTAGTATTGGTCCAAATTCTTCTTTCTTGGATCAAATAATAAGTCCAATTTATATGGTCTTTATTTTCGAAAATTAGCCCTTTATAAAATGATAATTTATTTTCGAAAATAAATCATTTTTACTTGAAAATTATTTCAAAAGGGTCAGCTGAGATTTGAAAGAAAATATCCATGAGATTTTGGAAGCAAAAGGTTTTTCGAAATTCAAGATCTTCTATCTATACTATCTATAAAAGTGGGAATAATATGGTAGGTTTCTTCCCTTTTATGTGATGACCAAAATACCCTTTTCAATAGAATAAATTATATACATAAGATAAATGAGTAATAACTAATAATAATACAAAGCTATAGGTCATTTAATATATAACAACGGAATTTATAATTGAAGTTTACAAATTAAGAAATTTTGCAGTTGTTATACCTTTTGATATCTATATGTAACCTAAAGAATCCAATAATTATTTAAATTTCTTCTTAAGTTTTACATTTTACAATAATATGATATCAAAAAGAAATTGTTTCAAATTCATGCAAAAACGAAGATTACTAATAAAATAATCTAGGGAATTTCCACTTAGAACAAATTGAAATTACAATAAAACTACTAATTTTTCATTAATACAATCTACCCAAAACAACATGCCTTTTATTACTTAATTTATCCATGGATTAAAATCAAGGTTGTAAAAAGCGGTAATTGGGTCTGACTCGGTCAGGCACCGACTCACGATTAATCGGTGCGGCGGTGATTAATCGGTGATAAATCGGAAATAAATCGGTTTTTAAAATTTAATATAATATATTTCTAAATATTATTTATAAGTACTCCAAACATATATAAAAAGATATTTAAACATATTTATATCTCCATCATGTATATATCCTAATAACATAATAAAAGTTTAATAATCATAAGATCATAATACATAAATATCCTTATAAAATATAAATAATTGTTTTTTGAATTTACATTTATTCTTGAACATTCTTGGCATACATCATTAGTTATTTAACAATAACAGTTAACATAAACAAAATAAGGCATAAACTCATTTATTTTTTTTTAAAATCCAACTTTTATTTTGAATTATAAAAAAAAAAAAAAAAAAAAAAAACCGATTTTTGACCGATTTTTGCCACCGAGTTTGACCCGCCTTAAAGGTTTGACCGCCCTAGACCGCCTAAAACCGCCTCACAGGCAAAAAACCAATTTTTCAAACCTTTACAATAAAATCGTAAAGGTTTTGGACCGCCTCCGCCTCGGAGACCGATTAATCGGCCGCCTCGGCCGATTTTTAGAACACTGATTAAAATAATTGTTACATGCTAGGTTTCGTTATATTTAATAAATCAAATTTAACTTATCCTTTAATCATGTAAAAAAATTCCAAGTTAAAAGGCCATCAATTTAGTTCATGAGTTACTCCTGTTACAAACCACGCTAAAGTAAGATTTTCAAGGGCAAGTATGCAATTTGACAAATATAATAAATAAACAACAATGGGTTTTTAAGTGTGGCATAATTTATTGTGTTTAGAAACAAAAACTGATGTAATGTTTTTCAAGCACATTCAATTCCATTATCTTTAATGTGAGAAAAACGGCCGAAACTAATGTGCATCTCCCTGAGGTGTGAATGTTAGACAAGATGGTGAGATTTAGCACCCAAATTAATAGTAAGCAAGAAAACGGTTCAGAGGCTTTTTTTTCTACATGTACAATTAATATGTCATAATGTGTGTGTATTGATAAAATGATGCAACACAATCCCAACCACACATAAAAAGAAAAATGCAATATTTAACAAATAACAAATAGATTATAATCGAGTCTTTGGGATTGTAAGCACATAATTCTAAATGTTAGTCATACAAGAAATTCAAAGAAACTCAATGGTCTCGATAGTTTGCATCAGTTACATCAAAGAAATAAAAGAAAATGATCGTAACTTTCATTTTCAAGTTATCTTTCATCTTTTCTTTCTCTTCTCGATTTCTGTTTTGTGTTCTTCTTTTTCTTTGTTTTTTGTTTTCAGTTCTATGTTTAATATTTTGAATATTTTCTCAACTACGTCCCTTATTTTTGCTTTTTTTATCTTCCATCCATCTTTGAACCCTAAATTTTGAGAAATTGATAAAGTTTTCTAGATTAATGAAGGAATAAATCCTCCATATCAAGACCAGATTGAGCATCTGTTAATAAAGTTCGTAACTTATTTTGCATATTTTTCCCACTTCTATGTACTAAGTTAATTTTTTTATTCATTTGAATTAATTGACCTAATGAAACATGTATGTGTTATATCTATCATTGACTTTGAATCTTTCTGATCAAATCTTACATGTTAAAATTATTTCTACTCAGGTAATTCAAAACACGTGTCAGTTTCATAAAATCAATGGTCTGTGCATGGGGATTATTGATTTAACTTTTATCTACTAAAATTACTTTATTTACTTGCAATTACATTTTATTTTTCCGTTCAATTCTTTATTTATGTATTGGCAGGTAAGATTTCATTGTGATATAGTTTGTGACTAAGCATGTTATGCGTGAAGTTTATAAGGACTTTCGATTTCAATTGGCTTCTTCTTGTCATCAAAGTTAGTCTTTCTCCAACAAGACTAAGCTATATATTTTCTGAAAACCATAATTTAATTTTAGTTTTCGTGGCTTTTGGTATTCCACATTCCATTTATGAAAAATAGGAAGTTAACTGTCATGTTATTAATCTTTGTTAATGTTATGAATTGTGAGTGGATAAATAGGAAATAATCTGTTAAATGAGTTTTATATTGCTATTGGTAGTTTTGCATTAGATGGTTATATTGGTCTGTCATATTTTAATTACTCCGAGACTTCACTCTAGGTGGTTTGACTACATCTATTGGTTAGTGATATAAATTTTAGGGGAAATTTCACTTTCTCCCTTGTACTTTGGCTCGCTATCACTTTACCCCCTTCTACTCTCGATTGCATCGATTTGCCCCTATACTTGAAAAATTTTCTCTCGATGTTAGTTGTTTGACATTTGACATTAACACCGTTTGATCTAAACTCTGAAATTACAAAACCGCCACCCCTCCCAATTTAAATAATTATTTAAAAAAAACGATAAAAAAAATAACAAAAGTTCAAGACAACGAGAAAACATAGTCCATGACGCCTGTCGCAATTTTTTTTAATAATTATTTAAAATAGGAGGGTTGGTTTTTTGGTAATTTCCATACTTATATCAAATGGTGTAAGGTCAAAGGTTTGGAAACTAACAACGAGGGCCACATTGAGACAATTTTTCAAGTACATGAGGGAAAATTGATGCAATTGAGAGTATAAGAGTGTAAAGTCATATTTAGCCAAAGTATAAGGGGGAAAGTGAAATTTACCCTAATTGTTTTGCACTTGACTGATGGTTTTATGTTGTCCAATGGTAGATAAATATAACTTGGAATTAAAAGTTATTTCTCATGTAATTTATTTCTATAAACTTGTTTCCTTCATTTTTATTTTGATGGCAGAAATTTTAATACCCCTTGTTCGTTTTATCCTCTATATTATATAATTTTTTAATGATTTTATTTGTTCATTAACTTCTTATATTTTTCAATTCATATTTTTTCCCTCTAAATGTTAGGGTCCAGTGGCTATAGATAGTTTCATTTTTAAGTTAGTAAGTTTTGTGTTTACTCTAAATTAAAAATCATGAGTTAAGCTTGAGATTTTGGTTGAATCATCCATCTCCTTCCTGCAGGCAATACCTCACACTTTATGTAAAACACTTGTAATCGCTGTCGTGCTCTCATAAGAAATTTTAAAGTTATTAGATATTAAATTCCTTTAACACAAATTGAACTTGGCAAGCATGTTGCTTTATATAATTTCTTCGATCTGGTTCCCGTTACCATTCAGGTGAGTTTCAGGGAGATATTATTATAGAAAATCTACGAGCCATTTAAGGGGATACTAGAGTGAATTATGCCAGTATATTTTATATGCTTTATCACTGTTATTATTGGAGATATTAGTGTTAAATGATATACTTCACTAATAACTTAAGCTTTTGGTTGAGGTAGTCATTCAACATGATATCAGAGCCAAACCAAATGAAAGGTCATGAGTTCGAATCCCACCGCCACCTATTTCAAATACTTCAAGTGGAATGCTTCAAATGTAATTAGCTTGAACTTTAGGGGGCGAATTGGAGATATTAGTATTAAATAATAATAGCTTGAGTTTTTTGGTTGAGGTGATCATTCAACAATTATATTTGTTTTTTTTTTCTTCTTTTTTTCCTCTTTATAGCAAGTCGATGTGATCCGTCAAAACTACAAGATAAGGATGTTGGAAGTACACCATATTTCTTAGACATAGCAGGTAGGGGAGGTACAACCATACATATGAAGTCAACAACAAATTGATTCTCCACGGTGTAGTCACATGATGATGAAACTGATAGCTGAAGGACAAAATGAAGCCACCCAAAATGCATAAGCAGAAATTTCAGCTCAATCTTGTATTCTCGAATGCTTTTACTCAATAGTTAGTTTTAGGAAGCTAAATGAAGAAATAGTTGTACATGTAGTCCGTTCTTTGTTTTGATATTTTATGACATATCAATGGCTGAAGACAAACTGTTTTAATTTCATTGTTTTATTTAAAATTGTAGCAGATTTTACTGTATAAAGGTCAAGATTATGCTCTTGTTGTGCTCTTTTAGAATGCATTCAAATAGACAATCAACTCCGTGCTCTAGAAGAAATTTGAACTTTGGAGAATAATCGTCATGGAATGCTCAAGTTTAAATGTATTATTGGCCATAATTTGTATCTCTATGATACACTATTTTTGCTCAATATAGTTTGACTGATTGTTTGATAGTGTGGCCATTTGATTCCAATATTCCAGATGTTTTTTTTTAGTTTTTGCATTTAGAAGCTTGACATTTTACGAAAAATGCAAGATATATATTTCAATCTTTGTACCGTATCAAAGATATCATTGTATGCAAACTTATGGACAATATCTAAAGTTCTTCCATGAATTATTTATTCATTATAATTATATTTAGTTTCACTTTGTGAAATCATTATGTCATTACTTTGACAGGATGATGGCCTGGTACTAGCCTGTCAAACTCAAAATGCCCTGAGCTATGTTATTAAAATATGCAAGTCCCTTTTTTGTTTCTCTCTTCTTCTATGTTTCGAATTTATCTAAATTCTCTAACTCATAAACGATCGAGATTATTAGAGCTACTTCAGACTTGCGTTCATGTGGAGTGATACTCTTTGTAAAGTTTGCACGAACCTAACCTTCTCTTTATACTACTACGAAGCATATAGACCAATTAAATTTGTGTAGAGTATGTTTGGAACATAATTTACATTCTTGCTCATTGCTAGCTGGAAATTATGTTAATGCACCAAACTCCTAATTTTTTTTTTTATTTTTCTGATTTATGTTTCATCATTCAATAAGGAAAAAAATGGAATTGGTTAAAGAGCGGATAATCCACAATAAATAGAGCCCGTTGCATAAGGACTAGATGTGCCATGAGAAACATTGCAATTGGATGATGCATTTTGGTTATCAGGAAAAGATTTGTTGTCCCACTACGAGTTATATGAGTTGTATTAGTTTTCAATGATTTCACATAAACATTATTAACTAAACAAAATCTCGTAATTGACTGCAAATTTGATCATCAATCTCGAAAAATATGTTCCTAGGATTCTCCTGAATTTCAATGTATATGCAATACAAAGAAGATAAGATAAGTTTGATTTGATGTAGTTTACATTTCTCCAATATTTATAGAAGTAATAATATATTTTTGGTTTAAAACAAATTGACTCATATTTTATAAAAATCATCTTACAACCTAATATATACATAAAAATTATTTTCACCATATAATAATATTACGACACGTGCAATGCACGTGCACTTTGCTAGTCTTTGGAAAATGGGCTAATATTCAAAATTATTTGAATTGTTTGAAAAACGTTCTAATATTGACTTAAACTGATTGAGAATCATATTTTCGGACTTGGAAGATTTTAAATCAATCCTCAATCAAAGATTCAAAAATATATAAGCCGTCTGGAAGTTAACCCGGAAGTTGCTGAAGCTGGCTGGAAGATGTTTTGCTGAAAATCGTTTTTGAAGGAAGAACACTCCTTTGAGTTTCAAAATTCAAATGCTTACCATATTCAAGTGATTTAATTGATCTCAATCAGCTGGAGATCAATCACACTCATCATCTAATCAATCAAGAGATTAAAGATTGATTATTTTCTTTCTAGAGATGAAGAGCTTCACCTATAAATAGTGGACCATTCATTCAAGCTTATTCATTCCAAGCCAATTTCGAAAAGAGCTTATAGAGAGTCATTTATTAGGAAATTCGAAATTGTCCTCTTGCTTATCACTTGTTTCATTATATATATTGAGAGGGATTTTGTAAAGCTCTTAGAGAGCATTTCTTTGTTGTGAGGTTTTTTGTTGAGTGCGAGAGAGTTAGTCTCTTGTAAGCACGTATTGATAAGTGCGAAAGAGTGAGTCTCTTGTAAGCACGTCGTTGGTGCGAAAGTCGTTAGAGTCTTGTAAGCGCATCCTTTTCGTGTGGAGGATTCAAGGATCTTGGAGGCACGTGAAATAAAAGTTCGAGGGCCTAGAAGAGTGGAGTAGGGGAATTTCTCCGAACCACTATAAATTTGGTGTCATTTACTTTACGCACTTTATTTTATCGTATTCAAATTTTCGTACTCATATATTTTTTATTGCTAAAACTTTATTCGGAATTAATTTAGAAGTTTGCAAAATATTTATTATCAAAGAAAAATATATTTTTCTAGAAATAATTTAATTCTGCAAAAATAGTAAAAGGTTTTGAAAAGCCTAATTCACCCCCTCTTAGGCATATTTATTCTCTCACAAACACCGCCTAAATCCTAGAAGGCTCTGTCTTGTGATCTCAAAAATGAGAATTTCATGTTTTCATGTTTTGGGACGCTTATAGATGCTTCCGATTTTTTAGCCAGATATATTCAAAATTGAAATTTATATTTTATTGTCTTTAAAAGAAATTAGTTATTGTAATTTATAATTGTTATATCATCCGCTACGTGCATCAGTCCTTTTTTTTCCTCGTTTGTTAATTTTTTTTTTCTCTATAAGGTATATTAATCGACTATGATGAAGCATAGTCGATTAAGAAACTGAACGCTAAAAATTAAAAAAACCATATAACTACATAAAAATAATCAATATTTTTTTACGAAACAAATAATGTACATAAATTGTAATTGATTTATACAAATCAGAATCAATACATAAAATCCAAAAATGAATTAAAAAATGAAATCGAGTAACCTTAATCGACTACCAAAATAGTCGATTAACACTTTAATCAATTACTAGAGCATAGTCGATTAACTTATTTGACTACTAAAACACGTAGTCGATTAATGGTCCAACCTGCCCGAATTTATCTACCCGCACCGTCCTCTGTCCGATCTACCGAAAAAACCCTAGACCTCCCTCCCAATCGTCACCAGACCCCCGCCACACTACACCATCACCACCCCACCATATTCTTACGGCTTTTTTATTACAAATAAATTAAATCACAACCCGCATCACCAACTCAAACAGTACCACCACCATCAAAACCACCAAAACAAAGCCACCCAAACCTATTTTTTTCGTGATCACCGCCATATCAAAAAAGAGGCAGCAAAATTAAATTAAAAATCCATAACCTACCCTCAGTTAGTAATTGATTAAAATTTGATGGTGGTCAATACAATAAATATTTAGGACGCAACAGTGGCGATGAAGAAAAAATCTTCGCAAACTCGAGAAACTGTGAGTAAGGGGAACGCTACTTGGAGTATTTGCGAGCAAGGGATCCTCCGCCTTGTCGTTGCCATAGTCTCCGTCGTGGATTTCCAGAAGTTGTTCGTGATTTAGCCATGGTGGTGGCGGAGAGTGAAAATAAATGTCTGAGATCTGAATATTGTGAAAAGAAGCACGAGAAACGGCACGCGGAGGAAAAAATGTCTGCAAAGGTGAAAAATTAATTAGCGTCAAAAATTCAAAATAATTATAATCAAATAATAGTAGTTTTGAATTATGAAAATATTATTTGGTTGGAATATTAGCTAAGAGCACTAACTACTTTTGATGGAGAGATTTTTTCATAATTATATTTCCTAAAATGAGGGATTTATTGCTAATTTTCCCTTCATATTGCCTATAAACAAAGGAATAAAATAATCATATATTTTGGGAGAGATCTCCTTTCCTAAACGGGGAGGGAAAATAGTATCACACACACTCACACACCACAAAGCCTTCTTCACATTCTTGATTTCCATCACCTTTGCTCCGAAAAACAAATGTCAGACATCCCCTCCGACCTCCATTATGAAATAGTTCGGCGAATACCCGCCGATTCTCTCCTCCGCTTTCGTGCCGTCTGCAAGGGGTGGCGCCGCCTCATCGACGACCCATCTATAGAGAAGATGGAATTTGATATTTTATTAAGGAACAATTACATCCCATTATATACAACGTGTATGGGAGAGAATATCAAAACTAATCTGCCGAGAAATAAGAGACCTATTGAAACTCAAACAAGATGAAAATAGAAACAACTTTGACTAAACAGAAATTAAAGAATTCCCAAGTCTTGCGGAAGAGTTTGTTACGCTAATACGCCCAGTCAAGTTAGGTGGTGTTGACAACACCTAACTTGCTCGGGTGATGATGAAAGGATCTTTTCGGAAGAGCTTTGGTTAAAGTGTCTGCCAGCTGATCGGCACTATGAACATGTGTAACAACAACCTGTTTTCATTGCACTTGCTCACGAGCAAAGTAAAAATCAATTGCAATATGCTTCATGCGGCTATGAAAGACAGGGTTTTGACAGAGATAAGTTGCACCAATATTATCACAGAAGATCGTTGGTGGTTTCTGAAGAGGAACTCGAAGTTCGCGCAAATAAGTTGCTAACCCAATTTGTTTCGGATAATGCACTGGCAACAGCTCTATATTCGGCTTCAGTTGAGGACCTAGTGACCATTTTTTGTTTCTTTGAAGACCATCTTATTGGATTGTTACCAAAGTAAAAGAGATAACCTGTCGTCGAGGTTCTGTCATTTGGATCGCCGGCCCAATCCGCGTCGGAGTACATATACAGATTGTTGTCACGATGATGAGGGATGCGCAGACAATAGTGAGCTGTTTGTTTCAGGTACCGAAGGACTCTCTTAACAACTTTCCAATGAGTTTGAGAAAGTGCATGTATTGGGACAACTTGTTAACTGAATAAGAAATATCCGGACGAGTGAAGGAAAGGTATTGCAATTTTCCTATTACTTGTCGATACTCCTTCGTATTGGCTATGGCACTACCATCATCTAGGCCCAAAACTTGAGAAGAACTCATGGGAGTAAGAACACCTTTGATGTCGTCCATATTCGAGTCTCGGAGGACGTCCATAATATATTGGGATTGCGACAAGATTATACTATCATCCTGCTGAGTTACTTCAATACCTAAAAAATGGTGAAGAGGCCAAGATCTTTAAGTGAAAAACGTCGAGAAAGGGAAGAAATCACCTTGTGGATAAATGTGGAGTTGCTTCCTATGATTATGATATCATCCACGTACACCAATATATAGACTGTAACAACCATGTTGTGAAGGATGAAAAGCGATGTATCGGACTGAGACTTTTGAAACCCCATTTGCAGAATAAATACCTTTAATTCGTTGTACCATGCCCTTGGGGCTGTTTGAGGCCATAAATTGCTCATTTTAAGCGGCATACACGCGTCGGTAAATCTGGATGTCCAAAGCCCGGTGGTTGCATCATAAAGACTTCTTCTTCGAGGTGACCTTGAAAAAAAGCATTATTTACATCCAACTGATGTATTGCCCAATTTGTCTGGGCAGCAATAGCAAGAACAAGTCGTACTGTTGTCGGCTTAATGACTGGACTGAATGTTGAATGATAACGAATGCCGGGTCGTTGAGTAAAACCCTTGGCGACGAGCCTCGTTGTATAACGATCAACACTGCCATCTGGTTTCATTTTAATACGAAAGAGCCATTTGCACTTAATGATATTTCTATTGGGATCAATTGGAATTAATTCCCAAGTCTGGTTTTTCAATAAGGCATCAAGCTCTTGTTTCATTGCATCTCTCCAGTGGGGATATTTTGTGGCTTGTTTAACTGTGGTGGGTGTAAAGTTTGGAGATAATTGGGCAACATAGTCGGCAACTTTTTTTTTGTTTACAGACATTGTTTCGGGAACGAGTGGTGACACGGTTTGAGGTTTGAGAAGGATTATTGGTTGGGTAAGCCGGTTGGCTGGCAGGTATTTGTTGGTGCACATGTGTTTGGGAGATGGTTGGTATATTACTGTTAGATGGAGGTGCTGTAAGTGTTTGAGAAGAGAGAGGTAATTGAGTGTGTGTTATACCTGGTACGGGCGGAGCCACCGGTTGAGGAGCTGAAGAGCGGTCTTGTTGAGTTTGCCCTGGAGTAGTAGACTGTATCACATTTTCAAGGAGAATGGGTGGAGGAATATGATTTGATTATGAGATGTTTGAGAGTTGGTTGGAGGTCTTTTCATGATCACCGCTATATCCAAAAAGCGACAGCAAAATTAAATTAAAAATTCATAACCTACCCTCCGTTAGTCATTGATTAAAATTTGATGGTGGTCAATACAATAAATATCTAGGACGCAATAGTGGCGATGAAGAAAAAATCTTCGCAAACTCGAGAAACTGTGAGTAAGGGGAACGCTACTTGGAGTATTTGTGAGCAAGGGATCCTCCGCCTTGTTGTCTACATAGTCTCCATCGTAGATTTCCAGAAGTTGTTCGTGATTTAGCCACGTGATTTAGCCATGGTGGTGGCGGAGAGTGAAAAGAAATGTCTGAGATCTGAATATTGTGAAAAAAAGCAGGAGAAACGGCACACGGAGGAAAAGATGTCCGCAAAGGTGAAAAATTAATTAGCATCAAAAATTCAAAATAATTATAATCAAATAATAGTAATTTTGAATTATGAAAATATCATTTGTTTGGAATATTAGCTAAGGACACTTTTATATCATTCTTAATTATATTTCCTAAAACGAGGGATTTATTGCTAATTTTCCCTTCATATTGCCTATAAACAAAGGAATAAAATAATCATATATTTTGGGAGAGATCCCCTTTCCTAAACGGGGAGGGAAAATGGTATCACACACACTCACACACCACAAAGCCTTCTTCACATTCTTGATTTCCATCACCTTTGCTCCGAAAAACAAATGTCAGACATCCCCTCCGACCTCCATCATGAAATACTCCGGCGAATCCCCGCCGATTCTCTCCTCCGCTTTCGTGCCATCTGCAAGGGGTGGCGCCGCCTCATCGACGACCCATCCTTCGTCAGAACCCACGCCGCCAATCAAACTTCCTCCACCACCCTCCTCATCAGAAACTCAACCGCCGCTTGATTTTGTTCCTTAACTCTGGATTCCCTAAACTTCGACAACGCCCACCAGATGAGTTAATTTTTATAAATTCATAAATCCCACAACAAAATTTACAAATTTTAATATTTATAGTATAAATCAGCTCAGAACCAATAAAATACAAATCGAAAATACACAAATATATGCATATGTAACTACATGTTACTATATGTAACTACTAACTAGTAATGTGTATAATGTACAATAATGTATACATTGTGTTGAACACTATAACTTGAAGTAGATGTAACTTCAACCAAATTTTTTGACAAATTCAAGGAGAGGATCAATGGCTTTCATTAAGCTGCAATAGCAAAATGAAAACAAAAAAAAATCATTTTAGTGCAAATCAACAAAAATAAAGAAACATCAAAACACTCAAAAATCAACAAACACTAAGAGAGAGAGAGAGAGAGAGAGAGAGAGAGAGAGAGAGAGAGAGAGAGAGAGAGGGGGGGGAGGGGAGGGGCCATAGCTGTGAAATGCTACGAATTTAAGACCAAACCGCCAATGACTCCTCACCCGAAGCGCCTCCTACCAAAACCCTAGCCGTCGCTAACCAACCAAGGTTCCGCGCTCACAAATGAAAACCATTATAGAAATAAATCTGACAATAAAAAATGAATGAACTTTCCATCAAAATACAGATCTCGACGAGAGGAATCCAACGGTTGGTAGCCCATCAAATTCCGGCTAGCAGAACACAAATTACACCTCCAGCAAGATCCACCGTCGTCGAAATACGCACCGACTGTAAAACAATTTCGAAAACATATCGAGTGCTCCAAACAGAATGAAATCACCACCAAAATATAGAGATTGACGAGAGGAATCCAACGGTAGTTGAACCGTCGAATTCCGACCACCGGAGAGAGAGTTATGATTTCGGGAAGCAACTTCGCCGGTTGGAGATCTATGGGGGCGGCATTTGGATCTGAGAGTTGAGAGAGGAAGAGAGAGACGTTTGTCGGTGGGCTAGGGTTTTCAACTGATTTTAAAAGGACATTTTAGGTACTTCAGGAGGGGCAAGGGGGTCTGTCAAATAAATTTTAAAATGAAGAGCGTACGCACCAGGATATAATCCCATTGGTGGTTAGTTATATATATTTCATATGAGGGGGTTCTCTATAAAATAATCCATTTTTATTTGTGAAGGGGGAGTAAGAAACTAATCCAAACTGAAACTATATTATATTATGGGCAAATTGCACTTCACCCCATTAAAAGATGCCTTTTTTGCACTCCCCTTCCTCAATATACAAAAACGGGACTGCCTCTCTTTGAAATATACAACTTGGTTGGACCGAAAATACACATTTGAGACAAAGTGCATCGAGTTGTATATTTTAAAGGGGGCCACTCATTTTTTTCTTGAGGGGGAAAGTGCAAAAAATGCATTTTTAAAGGGGTGCAGTGCAATTCGCCCTTATATTATCGCTATCAGACTATTACTTAGTCTCTTAATGTCTAGATATTTAATGTCCCGATTTAATTGGTGATTTTGCTTCGACTATTTAATGAGTGAGATTTTGAATAAGTCAAGAGAGACTCAACCCCTTCGGTAGTTACATTAGTTACTTCGTGAAAATTATTAAGGAATATTTCCACGTCCCTGCAATATGAGATAATAAATAACTCTTGGTGGTTAAGACTCATGAGTAGGTTTCATGTCTGACACGATCGAATGTGTTTTTATCTGATCAACTCAAATATGTTAAGCGGATAAGACTCAGTAAAAAGATACATTTAATTATTTGTTAGTGAATAAGTTACTTCATGGTAATTGGATCTCTTTGTGCGCGGACATTTCAACTATTGAGTAACCGGAGCTCAAGATATAATTCTAGAAAAACATACAAAAATAATTATTTGCATTCACTTAGATTGATTCTTTTGTAACAAGAAGAATGCATCTACCACTCGATCACGTCTAGAAAATAACATGAAACCCTCATACGAGATTAACCAAAACAGCCTAAGACTTGTTCAAAAAAATAAAAGCCCTAGAGTAAGGGATGGGTACCAGAAAAAGCCAAGAAGAGGGTCCCCATAAATAAATTTTGAGATGGGAAAGCATTCGGTACATATATTCTTGTTTATTACATTGTCAGCGTCCAAACTCACTCGTGTCTTGTGATACTCGTGGACATGATGATATGCGGTCATGCTGATAGGCTATCTATGTCCGAGTTCTTGCTTTAGGCACAATATTACTTGTGTCTTTTGTTAGTGTGGCAATAATCTCTATATAACTATATTCGTATGAGTTTGAACTGTATGCTAAATTTGCTTCTTCCATTTATCATTTTGGTTTCCTTTTTCAACTCATGAATTAAACGTTAATGAGTACTATAGATTATTACAAATATTTTAATCCATAGTAGTTTTTAAGAAAGAAGATAAATGTTAAAGAATGCTAAATTATTCTTTATCGCATGGATTCTTGGATAATTGCAAATGAATGATATACTCCTATTTATACAACTCCACCTTCTGAAGCAACAATTGTGATCATCTTAATCTAATTACTAAGAACATTTCATACAATTTTCTACCAAATATATATAAAGGAACTTCTAGAATCCTCTAAAGATCTCTACAAATCTATACATGAGCCTAAATGAGCCAACTTCTATTGGGCTTGCTTGTTGGATGGTTTAACTAAGCCACCTTCGATCCATGGAAAATGGATGGTCCGTAACATTCTCCCAACCTAATGCAGCGACGTCCTCGTTGTGCTATCAGTTTTATTTCTAATAAAGAAAGCATAATTAAATGGTGTAGTTTCATTCAGTTTATTTTCTTTTATTTTTATTATCTTGGATATATAATAAACAAATTATGACCGGTATCTTTTACAAATATTATTTTAAATAACATTTTATACTTTGATGGTAAGTTGAATTAATAATGCATGCATAGTATTTGGGATTTTTGATTATTTGGTACAATAAAAACTAATTACATAAATAAATATATAAACATAACATGTATTTGTTTTACTTTCATATTATTTTAAATAAATAATATATGAATATCTTAATTCCAGTTGAGTTGGAGAGGGAACATCAGACTGGACATTGAACTCAGTCTCGTATAATTATTTAGCAACATGAATTGATTGTGAGCTATGTAGCACGGATACGGAAACATCGATACGGATAAACGGAAAAAAAACATGTGAAAATGGCATGTCCCAAAAAATGAAGATACGGGAATTTGCGGGAACGTAAATATTAAGTATATGTGTATGATGATGCTAATTACTTAGATCACCTAGGGTAGTGTAGAAAGAGCTGGGAGAGCAAAGCGGATCAGTAGATTGACAACTTGATGATCCTGAGGTCCCTGCGAAATGAGCACACGTGAACTAGGCCGGGGGGTGATCCGGCGGAAACCCCTCCGGCGCTCAAGTCAGACGTGCGGATAGTGGAAATAGTCCAGAGAAAACAGTTGATAGTATTGCTCAATTAATAGGACGTACCTTAAGGAATAAATTTAAACCTTTATTTATAGCTTAGTTGAGATTGTCGTGCCCAAACCTTACTTGAAGGTGATTGGGCCTCGGTGATAGCGGTCTTCGATATTGGGCTCGTGGCCCAGTAGGTAAATAATTTGTAGGCCCATTGGGTTGGGTCAATTAGGCCTATCATTAAGCCCCCCACTCTCGAGTCGATGTGGGGCCATGTTGAAATGGGTGACATATCGTGTCGAGAGTAAAAATTGTAGTAGTGGATAGTGTGCGAAAACGCGTTGGAGCGTGTGTCGGAGGAGCGTGAAGACGCGTTGGCGCGTAGTGCGACCAAGTTGTCGCGATGTAAGTTACTTGAGTCGTCGGTGTTGTCCTACGACGATGTGGTAGCGCATATCAAGTTATCTCCTCGTGGGAGTTGTCTCGTCGTGGGGTAATAGAGTTGATCGAGTTATCTCCTCGTGGGAGTTGTCTCGCGTTAATGTAGTGGCACGGAGCTAGTATTCTCCTCGTGGGAGTTGTTATTTATCGACATTGTCAATGTTTTGACGCGTTGCTTGTATGTGTTTACATATAGTCTTGTGCGTGATGTACTTGAGGAGGGGATCAGACTCTCAAGATATTTTTTATGGGGATCGTGCCCCTTGTTAGACCTCGTGGGTCGTAAGTATGTTTGGACCGTGGCCACGTTTTAATGAAGGACCCATTGGAAACAAGTAGATAAATTTTGAGTAATCAAGCTGGCCAGGCTATATAGATTCCCATAATATCTCTAAGTGTTTCTAGGGTTGTAATCGTGCTAACTTGAGCTTGCGATTATATGGTTAATTTCAGGCGAGTTGTCTCCTCGTGGGAGTTGTCTTGCAGCGAAGTTATTGGAGCATTAGATGACGCGCGACTGAGGAGCGTGCGGATTGAGGTTGCTTTGAGCGAGTTGTCTCATCGTGGCAGTTGTCTCGCAGCGAGTCTTATTATCGAGCGAGGTGGCTGCACTTGTGAGTCGCATTGCAACAGGTTCGTAGTGCCGAGCGAGTTATCTCCTCGTGGGAGTTCTCTCACTGCGGGTTTGTAGAACCGAGGGAGTTGACTCCTCGTGGGAATTTTCTCGCAAGGGGTTATAGGACCGAGCGAGTTGTCTCTTCGTGGGAGTTTTCTCGCTACGGGATGTAGAACAGAGCGAGTTTGCTCCTCGTGGGAGTTGTCTCGCTGCTGGTTGTAGGACCGAGCGAGTTTGCTCCTCATGGGAGTTGTCTCACAAGGGTTGTAGGACGGAGCGAGTTCTCTCCTAGTGGGAGTTATCTCGATGTGGTTTCGTAGACCTGAGGGAGTTGTGTCCTCGTGGGAGTTGCCTCGCAACGGGTTATATGACCGATCGAGTTATCTCCTAGTGGGAGTTGTCTCCGAGCGAGTTGGCTCCTCGTGGGATTTGTCTCGCTACGGGTTCGTAATACCGGTGGAGTTGGCTCCTCATGGGAGTTGTCTCGCATCTGGTTTGTAGGACCGAGCAAGTTTGCATCTCGTGCTCGAGAGAAGTGTCTCGCAGCGAAGTTGTTGGAGCGTTGGTGGACGCGCGACTGAGGGGCGTGTAAATTGAGGTCGCTTTGAGCGAGTTGTCTCCTCCTTGAAGTTATCTCGCAACGAGTCTTATTGCCGAGCGAGGTGGCTCCTCATGGGAGTTGTCTCGCAAGCCCCCGACTCTCGAGTCGATGTTGGAGCCAAATCGAAAAGGGTTCGGATCGTGTCGAGAGTAGATCGGTGCTGTTGTTTTACGTTAGTCGTTGGCGTGGCGTAGAGCATTAATATTTTTTATTATCTATGCGGAGAGCGAGCTCTATTGGGTGGAGCGCTTTAGGAATCCTTGCGCAATTTAGTAGAGCGCGTTGAAATTCCCTCGCGATTATGTGGTGCGCAGTGGAAGTTGCGCGAGATAAAGTGAGAAGAAGGAGGTGCGCGCGCTTATCGATGTTCGTAGGACCGAGCGAGTTGTATCACAATGGATGTGGAGCGGCGCACGTATCTAGGACGCACGTGTGGATCGATGCCGCACGGTGGAGGATCACGTGGATCGAGGTTGCGGGCGCGAATGGAGTTCCCGCGGTGGAGGAGGAGCACACGCACATATCGCATTTGGAGATGTCAGAGCGTGCGTTGCGCGATTGGCGCGAAATCGAGTTGGGAGTAGATCAGTGTTGTAGTTTTGTGTTAATCATTGTCGTGGAATAATAATAATAATAAAGATATTATTATTCATTCGGCTTTTTTTTTTTTTTTGCGGCACAGAGTGCGCGCATGATGGGGCGCAGGGCGCAGGCTAGCTGAGCGCGCGGGACGCTTGCTAGCTGAGCGCGGGAGAAACAGGGCGCGGGCTTGCTGGGCAACCCGGGCGCGGGGCGCTAGGCGCGGAGCGGGGCGCGAAGCCGCACCCGGCAAGAGCGTAGGGGGCGCGCACGTGGGAGAGCGAGGCGCGGGCGGGCGCGCGCGCGTGGTGGTGCTGGGCGTGGGCGGTCGCGCGTGTCGGGGAGCAGGGCGCGATCATGCCGGCGTGTCGGGGAGCAGGGCGCGCGGGCGGGGCGTGGGCGCGCGCGCAAGTGGCTTCCAGGAAGCGGGGAGCGCGCGCGCGGGGTTGTTGGAGGCGACGGGGGCGCGCGCAAGCGTGTTGGGGCGCGGGGCACATGTTGCGGCGCGGGGTGCGGGGCACATGTTGCGGCGGTTGGGGCGCGTGACTAGGCTCGTTTTTTTTTTTTTTTGCGGCGCAGAGCGCGCCTATGATGGGGCGCGGGGTGCGTGCGCGTCGGAGAACGGGGCGCGCGCGCAGGGAGCGTGGCGCGCGTGTCGGGGAGCGGGGCGCGGGCGTGCATGCGCATCGGGGGGCGGGGCGCGGGCGCGCAAGGCGTGCGCGTGTTGGTGCGCGGGGAGCGCGCCGGGAAGCGGGGAGCGCGCGCGTGCGGGGCTGCCGGGAAGCGGAGAGCGCGTGCATGCGGGGCTGCTGGGAAGCGGAGAGCACGCACGCACGAGGTTGTTGGAGGCGGGGGGCGCGCAGTCGCAGGCTGCTGGGGAGCGGGGAGCACGCGCGCTGGCTGCCTGCAGGGGAGCGGGGCGCGCGCTTGCTGGCTGTTGGGGCGCTGGGCGCGCGATGCAACTCAATTCATTCGCCTTTTTTTCTCTTTTTTCTTCTTCTTGTTCTTAGGTCTCGCGCACGCGATTTGACCACCTCTTATTTTTTTTTATTATTATTGGTGGTTGATTTTCACCCCTTGGGATGTTCTATTTTTTGAGTAGGAAGATTATACTCGTCTCTTGAGATGTGATGTGAACCCACTTGGGGGTTTTTTTTTTTGGTGGTTGATGTTCACCCCTTGGGATGGGATAACCGTCCACTGTAGGATGAGGCGCTCGAGACCTATGGTCTGAGGTGGATGCGCACGGTTGTGTCGTTGCTTCAGTGACAACACGAGTCGACAACCCTTGGCGAACGAAATATTTTGGCGGTACTATAAAACCCCAGGGAGTCAATAACCCTCGGCGAACGAAATATTTTGGGGGCACTATAAACCCCCAGATTTTATCTTGAGCTAATAATTATGTGGTGAAAGAGCAATAACACCGAGAGTAAAGGAAATAACTAGCTTTATTCATTGATCGAACAGGTGAAGCTTACGAGCCTACTCTTGAGGCGAAGGTAAATAAACAAGTAGGGAGCGAAATAAATAAATTTGTACTAAGTAGATGATGTAGGTGTTTCGTTCAATTGATGTCGAGAGGTGAGGGGATGTATCATCCTTAAGGTATGATAGCCCCCCAGTTTAGGATGATGTGATCACGACCAATGTTATGGGCTCGATAGATTCCAAGTGTCATTGACATCGTTGGAAGTACAAGGACGTATAAGGAGATTATCAATGAGATGTTCACGATTGTCGTCGGCCATCTCGTCGCCGGGTGTTGAAGTAATCTTCATCTCTTTTCCTCTTGGGAGGAGGGAGGGCCGAAGCCTCTTCGATGCGCACGTGTTTCTCAGCGCGACTTAGTAACTCTTCCAGAGTGGTTGGAGGTCTTCCTGCAATAGATTCCTTGAATCTACCTTCCTTCAAGTTTTGTTGAATGATTCCAGCGAGCATGCTTCCTCCCACGTTAGGAACTTTGTGAGATGCCTCTACAAATCGTTGAATGTAGTTGCGGAGGATCTCGCCCTCTCTCTGGGTGATAGTGAAGAAGTACGCGGGAGTCGTGCATCTTGGCGATGAGTAGATTGTTGCATTCGGGACCGTGGGTCCAAGGTAGATGAGGAGACACTTATTTGGTTCTGGACTGGCGGTGGTGCCATAGATGGTTCCACATGTGGAGTAGGTGTTGGTATCGCGTTGGGAGCATTTGCTCCCATCATGGCGATATATTGGGTCACGGCCTCTGTGGCAACGCGAGTTGAAGCTTCTGCTATCATGCGTTAGAGCGCATCCTCGGTTATTTGAACCGTTCGATGAGCAGGGAGTGGTGGATCGGCGAGTGGTGGGTCCCGAGGGGGGATCGCCTAAACCTCGCGAGGCGGATCCGCGGCACGTGGAGGAGGTGGCAAGCCAGAGCCTCCACGGACTGGGAGGTTGTTAGCTGTGTCATTTTCTCTCTGAGCAGACGCCTCAGGAGGATCTTGTTGGCTACGTGATCTGGTTTGCATCGTTTCCACAGACGGCGCCAAAATGATGATGCTAATTACTTAGATCACCTAGGGTAGTGTAGAAAGAGCTGGGAGAGCAAAGCGGATCAGTAGCTTGACAACTTGATGATCCTGAGGTCCCTGCGAAATGAGCACACGTGAACTAGGCCGGGGGTTGATCCGGCGGAAACCCCTCCGACGCTCAAGTCAGACGTGCGGATAGTGGAAATAGTCTAGAGTATACAGTTGATAGTATTGCTCAATTAATATGACGTACCTTAAGGAATGAGTTCAAACCTTTATTTATAGCTTAGTTGAGATTGTCGGGCCCAAACCTTACTTGAAGGTGATTGGGCCTCGTTGATAGCGGTCTTCGATATTGGGCTCGTGGCCCAATAGGTAAATAATTTGTAGGCCCATTGGGTTGGGTCAATTAGGCATATCAGTGTACATTTATAAATATGCTATTTAAATATATATAAGTTTTCGTACAAATATATTCAAAATAAATATTATTATCAACCATCTGTTTGCAAATGATCATTAAATGGTGTAATTAGTTAGAGAAGCAACAAAAATATATGATAATTTCTTATTCAAACTCGTGTTTGATTTTTAGAAATTACAAAATGGCCCTTAAGGTGTCCGGCTCGAGTGTTGGACACGAAGCGTGTCCGAAAGACGAGTACGTTAAGAAGTTGAAGTTTTCGTGCTACATAGATCGCGAGCAATTGTGAGAGACTAGCGTAGAGACAATTTTGTGATTATCTATGTTACCATAATTAACCGTTAATTTGTTTTAGGGTAAATTACAACCACACATGAGGTATTGTCAAATTAAGAAAAAACTTCGTGTTTGAATAATTACAACTAACCCCTCAACTATGAATCTTCTTACACGTTCACCCTTATGGTGTCAAATTCAATACAATATTCCCTCAACTATGAATCTTCTTACACGTCCACCCTTAGGGTGTCAAATTCAATACAATCTTCTAGATTCCGTGGACTTGAATTTACCAAACAGGGTAAAGGTCTAGGGTTCGAGCCCCCGCGGCGTACAATTGCCTATGCCACCCTAATATTGACACTAATATTACACTAACAACAACTGCAAATACTAATACTAAAACCAACATTGATAATACTAATACCAATACTAATATTAATGCTAAAACCAACACTAATAATACTAATATTAATACTTATCCTAATATTAATATGATGATTAATACTAATAGTCTAATACTAATGTTAATATCAACACTTCTATTAACCAACCCGCAACAGGAGAGTTGGTACCTAACATTTACCAATAGGGTAAAGGTCTAGGGTTCGAGCCCCTCCCCCTACTTCCGCTTGTAATGGACTTGAATTTACTCAAAAAAAAAAAATCAACACTACTATTAATAATAATGAGTTAATTGCATTTGCTACCCCAGTAAAATTCGTAACTGCACGATTCCCCCTGTCATAAAAAAAATTAGCAAATACCCCCCTATACTTATTAGTCAAAGGCGAAAACCCTCCTTGGAGCTGATCGTGCGGCTCACTCGCCGCGTTTGCGATTTTTTCTTCCCTTTTGCTTATGAAAGGACAAAACTACCCCGTGGTTATTTGCAATAAAAAATACAGACCTTAAAAATATAATTTTTAAAGGTAATGAACTAAATTGAATTTTTAAAATAAATGCAGGGGTTAAATTGAAATTTTCCAGAACTTGATTAAAATCCTAAACCTATCCCCTAATTTATTTCCTCGTCTACTCTTCTTCCTCTCCAAAATTTCTGGACCTGAAGAATTGCAAGGATTAGCTTAGGAAGGTCGAGGAGAGAGAGGGGTTGAGTAATGTTTGTGTTTGTTGGCGGTTGAATTGGGGTGGTTGTGGGCGGTGGATTTGCAGAAGGTGGTGCTCCGTTTGTATACATCTACCGGTACTCTGAGAAATTGTCCCGGTCGGACGGCGGACAGATGAAGCGGAGGTGGTGGCTGAGTTGGGCGGCGCGGGGGAAGTGACGAGGCGGGCGGCGAAGCGGAGGTGGTGGCTGAGTTGGGCGGCGAAGTGGAGGTGGTGGCTGAGTTGGGCGGCTAGTTCGGAGTTTTTTGGGTTGTCCGGCAATGGTAATTTTGGGTGTGGTGTAGGAGAGGGCTTTTTTGAAAGTGCAAAGGACTGAAATGAAAATTAAAAACTTCATTTTTTCTTTTCCTTTTTATATATTTATATTTAATAATATTTTGTGTATTGTATTTGTTTAAAATAGAAATAAATATTAAGATTTTATTAAATATAATGAAAAAATCCGGAACGTATAATATAACAAACTTACTGTATAATATAACAAACTTACTCAGGGTATTTTGGTCCTTTCACGGCTGGTCAATGGAAATAAAGTAAATGGGTCAAATGTGCATTCTAGAAGTAAGCATAGGGGGGTGTTTGCTTATTTTTTTATGATAGGGGGGAATCGTGCAGTTGCGAATTTCACAGGGGTTGTAAATACAATTTACTCTAATAATAATACGCCAATTCTAATACGAATATTTAATGTTTAAACTAATACGCCAATACTAATACGAACACTAATACTAATATTAAGACTAATGATAATGTTGATGCTAATACGCCAAGACAAATACTAATACTCATACTAACAAGGGCAAATGGCAAATAGGCCCATGACAAGGGTAATTAATTAAAAGAGGGACATCCAACTTTTTTGTTTTTCAAATAAATCCAGCTCATTCAAACTTATTTGCAAATAAGGAAAATCCCTTTATATATACCAAAATTACCCCCAATTCATTGAAACCCAAAATTCAACTCCAATTTCATATTTACACCCCAATTTAGCCCAATTTCATCAATTAACCAATTTTAACCATAATTTCAATTTTGACCCCAATTTTGACCCGCCACCACCGGAGAACGCCGTTGACCGGCGTTGACAATATTATGATTTTTTCTAGACACTAAATTATTTCTCTAGAAAATATTATGATTTTGTGAACAATATTTCTGAATTTATTTTGAAAAAAAAAATTCAAAGTTTTAGATTATTAAATAAGGGTGAAAATTGGAACAAAGTTTTCTTACTCCACCTAATACGATCAAATTTGTTTTTTTTTTTTAAATTCTATTATTGTTTTAGAAAATACTTCTAAAAATATGTTGAAACAATTTATCGAGTTTTGCATTATTAAATAAGTGTGAAGATTGGAATATGGGGTTTCTTATCCCGCCTATTCCGATCGAATTTTTTATTTTATTTTGAAACAATAATTTCATTTGAATTTCGAAAATCTTGATTTTGAAAGCAATATTTTATTTTTTTTAAAACAATATTTCAATTGTTTAAAGAATATTTCTCAAAATATTTTAAAACAATATATATTGCTTTTATTTTTTGGAATTTAAATAATTTCGAATTTCAATCAAATTTTAATTATGAAAAATCTATTTTAACAAGATGCAATGCGTTTTGTTAAAAGTTCATTTTCATGTAGTGTTGTAAATTGAAGGCATGTGAGAGGCACATGCCATTTTCCATCCAACTTAACTGCAAAAACAAACGGCAGAAAATGTAATTTTTCCTTATTTGCTACATTAATATTTGGGCAAATGGCAAAAAGGCCCATCACATGGGACTTAAATGCATTTTAGTCCACAAAAAAAACAGTCTCTCAATTAAGTCCATCCCCATGTCTTTAGTCTAAAATACCCTCAATAATATAATTCTTAACAATTCCACCCATTATGCTCTAACTTCCTTAATATTACACATTGACCCCGGATTTAAACAAATATATCACATTAACCCCCAAAACTTTTTTTTTTCAGAAAATAATTTTTTTTCTGAAATGTTTTTTTCCGGCCAGATTCCGGCGTTGACCGCCGGAGACCGCCGGTCTCCGGCGTTGACTTTTTTTTTTTTTTGTTTTTTTGAAAACTTTTTTTTTTTCCTGAATTTTTTTTCCGGTCGGTCAACCACCGTTGACCGCCGGTCTCCGGCGTTGACTTTTTTTTTTTTTTTTTTTGAATTGTTTTTTCTTAGAAAAAAAATATTTTAATTAATATTACTGTCTTGACTACTAAATTACTGTCTCAGACAGTAATATTACTGTCTCAGACAGTAATATTACTGTTTGGGACAGTAATATTATGAATATTATTTTTCCGAACAGTAATATTATTAATATTATTGTCTAAGACAGTTAAATTACTGTTGGAGACAGTAATTTAACATCCAAGACAGTAATATTAATTAAAACAAATTTTTTTGTAAGGAAAAAAAAAAAAAAAAAAAAGTCAATTAACAGTTAAATTACAGTCTCCGACAGTTAAATAGCTGCCGGAGACAGTAATTTAGCAGCTAAGACAGTAAAATTAATTAAAATATTTTTTTTAAGAAAAAACAAAATTATTTAAAAATTGATAAGAATTAGGGTTAAAATTGGGGTCAAAATTGAAATTAGGGTTAAAATTGGTTAATTGATGAAATTGGGCTAAATTGGGGTGTAAATCATGAAATTGGAGTTGAATTAGGTTTCAATGAATTGGGGGTAATTTTGGTATATATAAAGGGATTTTCCTTATTTGCAAATAAGTTTGAATGGGGTGGGTTTATTTGAAAAACAAAAAAGTTGGATGTCCCTTTTTGAATTAAGTGCCCTTGTTATGGGCCTATTTGCCATTAACCCTTAATATTTTGATATTACACTTCCCCTTGTAAAGAACTTCAATTTACTCAAAAAAAAAATTATATTAACTTTCGGTAATCTTAACTACTGATTGGTTTTTTTTTTTTTTTTTTTTTCTTCTTTTACCAAGAAATCGTTCGGCTAGTTCATTATATCTTGTGAAGTTTTGGCAATATATCTAGTGATAATTAGGTTGACGTCCTCAACATCAAATTGTAATGCTACAAGAACTAAAAACCTCTGAAAAAATACGAACCACAACATACATAATTCATGGACTATTATCCGTTTATTGAAACTCTCTAACTAAAAAATTATGCATTATTTGGTTTGTACAAATGGTTGAGAGCTAAATTAGCGGACCATGGTCCCAAATAATGCATGGAGGCAAGCTTAATTGAGGAACTTAGTTAAAGCACGGTTGATACCACTCTATTATTGTTATGAAATATTGATCCAATAGTTATAATTGAACCACAACCCGATATTGTAAAGCTAAAAAAGTTAAAAGTACCCGCTTGTGAATTTCCGAAGTTTGATGTAGAACAACGAATGATAATTGATTGCTCAAAAACTCAAAATATTGTATAAAATTCACTTATGTGATATGTCATAAGCCCTATGGAAAATTTTAAACTTTTTTAGAACTACAAAATCACTTTGAATTCCGATTCCAAAATTTTGGAACCTAGAAATCTATTCCAATCCCAAAAGTTTCGAAATTTCAAAACTTCTTTGAACTTTTGGAAAATTTTCAGAATATATGAAAAGTCCGTAAAGTTTCAGAAAACAAGAACACCCACTTTCTAAAACATAAACGGTGTTGATTCCACCATGTGGCTCATTCTGAATCAAAAATTAAAAATAAAAAAAATAATGATTATCTATATAATCCACGTGTAGGGCAGATAAAGATAATGGTACAATCAAAATTGACAAAAACAACTTCAAAGTTAAAAGAGTATTGTCATTAGAATTCAAAATTTGTATATGAAAAGAAATACCACAATCGATGAAGTTTCATAAAACAATTATTAGATATTTGGAGTTAATTGTATACACCCATGTGAAACGTCTAATTGCTAAAAAAGTCCCCATATAAAAGTAATTAGCATTAACCTCCTACGATGGGTGTAATTTAGTCCACCACCCCTGTTTAAATAAAGTTCGTTGACGGTACTGAAAAAGACTATATTAGAGCAACTCCAACGGGGTTATTAAATAGGTTATCAAACCCCTTAACCTCCATTTGACTCACAAATTTTAAAAACTCTCTCCTCCAATGGGGTTATTAAAATAGGGTTCTATTTTGATAACTCATCACTCGGGGAGTAAAAATACATCCCAAAGAAATAGTTATCAAATATTCTCCTAAAAAATAGGAGCACGTGAAAAAAGATAAACCTCAACGTAATTGAGTTTTCTTTTCTTTACGTAAAAATCTCAACGGAATAAAATTAAATTATCTACATCTTCAACAAATTTCAACTGGAAAAAAATCTCAACAGAATAAAATTAAATTTTCTACGCCTTCAACATATTTTTTTTCTTTCTCTAGAGCTTCAACAAAGTTTCACAGAAAAAAAGAATCTCTATTTATATATTATTTTTTTTTCTATCGAAAAGGTAAAAACTTGATTAATATTGATTTTGAACATAGTTTACTAGAAAAATCGGTTTGTATGATTATTTAAAATGGATTAAAAAATATATAATATATAAATAATCATAAATTTGTTTGATAATTGTTTTTTGAAACTTGTGGTTGGAGTTCACTAGTTGTATAGAGATATCAAAGTATAATCCTGGTTATCAAATGAGTATTTGATAACCCCATTTGATAATGAAACACGTGGGTTTTTCCATAAAAGTGTTTTAACTCTCTTACTTTCAAACTAAATTTTAGTTATGACTTAGTGGGCTAAGTGTTATGACTTAGTGGGCTAAGTAGTGCTTGGTGGGTTTAATTATGGATATTATTCTAACTCCTTAAACTAACCCACTAACCCATTTTTTTGAGTGCTCTTGTGGTTGGTTTTCTTGCAGATCATGGGCTGAGTAGTGGAAGCTTGGAAAGTCTATAAATACCAAACTCAAGACTCAAGAAATGTGCAGATTCCGAAGAAACAAAAACCGAGTGCTGAAGTTTATCTACGAGAGTTTTAGTGTGTTTCTAGAATCTGTTTGTACGTACTCCTCACGAGTACATTCTTTGAAATCTAGAATTTTTAATATTTCTCTTTTTGTTTCTAGATTTGAATGTAAGAATGATCATGTTAATGATTCATTCATAAGGAAGAAGTTTTCGTGCATCTTCTATTTGTATTCTTGGAATACTGTTTTAATATAATTTTTCCGTCCTATAAAGGGCAAGTTCACGAGTTTTACTTGTGAACATTTTTTAGACCTGAGTATTGTCTTTTTATCTTTATATTTCCGCTGCATGTTTTCTCAAGTGTGATAACACTTAAGATAACATCTCTGTATTAAACGAATTCGGGACCATAAATTCTTTCAATTGGTATCAGAGCCAACACTTGACGTATACTAAGTGTTTGTTCCTATTTTTTTCAGAAACGAATTCGTGATGGATACTCAGATGACTGCTTCTATGCGACCTCCTGTACTTGATGGCACAAACTACACCTACTGGAAAGTCAAGATGAGGGCATACATCAAAGCCATTGATGAGAGAGCCTGGAGATCTATCCTTACTGGATGGAAGCCACCCACTATAACAGATGCGGATGGGGATGTATTTCCAACACCAGAATTACGGTGGACAGCAGACGATCTATCAAATGCCAATCAAAACTCAAAGGCGTTAAATGCAATCTTTAATTCAGTAGATTTAACAACGTTTAAATTGATTTCAGTGTGCACTTCTACGAAGGATGCATGGGAGGTTCTTCAGCTACATTGTGAAGGATCAGAAGAACTAAGCTCAGATTACTCTCTTCCAAATTTGAGAGACTAAGGATGGAAGAAACTGCAACAATCTCTCAATACAATGAGAAATTGATTGATTTAGCTAATGAATTTCAATCCTTAGGTGGTCCTTTGAGCAATGATACACTGGTGAATAAGGTATTGAGAACTCTCCCAGAAAGATTCAGCATGACAGTTACTGCAATTGAGGAGGCCAAAGACACATCATCCCTACGTCTGGACGACCTAATTGGTAGCTTAAAGTCTAGGGAAATGAACTTTGAAGATCAAAGAAAGGAGAAAGGTAAGGCTATCTCAAATGCACTCCAGGCAGAATTAGAGAAGGAAGATGTTGTTCCGGAGTATGATGATGATGCAGAGGAATGTCTCAACAATGTGGCATTTCAGATTCAGAAATTCAATAGGGCATACAGACGAAGTGGAATCAAGCCCAGACAGTTATTTCCAGATGGCTCTCCACAAAATCGACAAACTCAGCCCCGGAACAGATCTATTCCACAGAGAACATTTCCTCAAACATCTTCTCAAAGCACTTTAAAAAATTCTTCATTTATTCGTTCAAATTCTGAACCACCTAACTTAGATCATATCAAATGTAGGGCCTATTCAGGATTTGGACATTATGCTAATGAATGTGCAAACACCTTCAGAAGAAGAGGAATGAGTTTGATTTGTGCTGTCAGTGATGAGGAGGAAGAGCAACCTGAACAGACAGAGGAGCAACAATCCACTAAACAGGCTTTTTCTGTCAGATATATCACTGAAAATTCTTCTGAAACAGAATCACAAGGAGTTTCTCTGGATGCTGCAACACTTTCTGAAACACTTTCAGTAACTGAAATTTCTGAGTTAGATAATCGTCATTATACATGTTTGAACTGTATTTCTTTGAATGCTGCAGAATACTGTA
This sequence comes from Erythranthe guttata, assembly GCF_000504015.1. The sequence goes on from NW_012194661.1 coordinate 1,056,699, forward strand.
AAGAAGCAGTGGGAGATGAGGAAGAAATGCATAAGAAATTGCTCAGCGACTTGGAGAAGAAGACTCATGCTCTAGATGCAGCCAACAAGGAAAATTCTTCTCTTAAAGAAACAATCACACATTTGGAGGTTGGTATCACCAAGAAGGATCTTGAACTGGCAAAGGTGAAAGATGAACTCAAAGAGGCAACTCTAGCAATTAAGAGGATGAATACCGGCACAACTAAACTCAAAGAGATCGTGTCACTGGAAAAGTACAACAAAAAAGAAGGTCTAGGGTTCAAAAAACAAGTGAAGAAACACAAGCCAATAAAGAAGAAAGAAATTGTTTTTGTAAAAGAGAAGGGTTCAAGTGGAAAAGAATGCAGAAACTCCACAGTCTCCACTCCAGAGTCCAGAATAAGGGGATACATTTGTCATTACTGTTTCTCACCAGGACATATTCGTCCATTTTGTGAGAAACTAAGTAGTGACAAAATGTTGTACAGGATGAGTCACATCACTCCAGGAAACACTTCAAAGAAAAAGGTAGAATTTACCAAAAAGGAGTGTAAAATATGGACTCCCAAAGGTAAACTTTTGTGCAAGGCAGTATACACCTCTTTAAATGCTAACATTTCAGGTTCATGGTACTTTGATAGTGGATGCTCTAGGCACATGACTGTAACAAAAGAATTTCTATCAAACTACCATACACTTAATGGAGGACGTGTAACCTATGGAGGAGGAGCTAAAGGCAAAGTGGTTGGACGTGGAACACTCAGTATTGAGGGACTTCCAAAACTTTCAAATGTCTTACATGTTGAAGGATTGGGGTCAAATCTCATCAGTATTAGTCAATTGTGTGATGATGATCTACGTGTTCAATTTGATAAGTACTGTTGTTCTGTGTTTGATAATCAAAATCATTGTGTACTGACAGGTTCCAGATCAATGGATAATTGTTATCAAACAGGTGACACCATCTCATGCAAGAGCTCAAGAGTAAGTGAAGTAGAGCTGTGGCACCAGAAACTAGGGCACACAAACTTCAAAAATCTGAAGTTGCTCAACAAGTACAATGCCATAAGAGGAATTCCAGATCTCAAGAAGGACATTCCTGTATGCGGAATGTGCCAGAAGGGAAAGCAAACTAGAGTGCCACACAAAGTGTTACAACACGTTGGTACCACCATCTGTTTTGAACTTGTACATATGGATCTTATGGGTCCCATAGAGGTAGAAAGTTTAGGTGGTAAAAAATATGTTTTTGTGTGTGTTGATGATTTTTCAAGATATACTTGGGTGTACTTTTTAAGAGAAAAATCTGATACTTTTGAAGTTTTCAGAAATTTGTACAGGTTTGTTAGAACTCAATTTCAAGTTTCTATTCGTAGAATAAGGTCTGATCATGGAAAAGAACTTGAGAATGCTTTATTTCTTGCTTTTTGTAATAAAAAGGGTATAAAGCATGAATTTTCTGCTCCAAAAACTCCTCAGCAAAATGGTATTGCTGAAAGAAAAAACAGAACTACCCAGGAGATGGCTAGGGTAATGATGAGTACAAAAAATGTGTCTAAAAGGTTTTGGGCTGAGGCTGTCAACACAGCCTGTCACATCTCTAATCGTGTGTATCTAAGATTAGGGTCTATGATGACTTCATATGAAATTCTTTATGGTAAGAAACCTAATCTAGAATACATGCATGTGTTTGGATGTGTCTGCTATGTCCTAAATGATAGAGATCATCTAGCTAAATTTGATTCAAAAAGTGATTTGAGTTTGTTTATGGGATACTCTAATAACAGTATAACTTAAGAACTCGAACCATTATTGAATCTGTAAATGTGGTATTTGATGACTTTGCTGATCTCCGCAGTAAAACAGCTGAAGATGAAGTTGATGACCTGATTGCTGAAGAAGAAACAACCGGAGAAGACACTACTGCCACAGATGGCCCAGATATAAACAGTCCAGTTTCAAGAGAAGAAGGTGTTGAGCCAAGTGTTACCACATCTGACTCAATACATCCTACAGAGAGCACAGAAGCTGAATTGCAGCCAACCTATGATGTCTGCAGAAAGGAACCATGAAGTAGAATCCAGAAAAATCACCCATCTACTCAAGTTGTGGGAGATATCTTTGATGGGATAAGAACCAGAAGAAAAGAGAGAGTGAATTACAGAGATATGGTAAGATTTGCAAATTTATCTTCTGAATGTGCACTCATGCTTCATGTAAACATTCAGAGAATAATTATAATCACACAAGTCAAACTCCTCTATTTTGATAGTCATATCTTAGTAACTGAGGAACCTTCAAACTGAACATTTGATCATGTTCCATGTGAATTGTTTGACTTGAAAATAAGAGTTAAAAAAAAAAAAAATTATCATTATATATATATATATATATAATAAAATCTATGCCTGTTAGCCAATTTTTCTCACACTATTAATCATTAATAGATGTGTTTTTTTTTTATTTTTGTGAAAATTTCGTGAGTGCTACTGCTACTATTTTTATTATTATTTTATTTATTATTGAATTATCACTATTTATATGGGTCATGGGGTTCATGGGTTAGTCTTTTATTTTCCACTAAGTCCACTCCTTATTATGTCATGTGTCACGTTTTGTTTTAAACTGCCAAATAAACCTTTATTCTCCTTAATCACACTTTCTCCAAGAAAAACGCACACCACTTCTTCACCTTCTCCACTTCCTTTTTTTTGCAAAAATTAGGGCTTATAAATTTCGTGCTTCTATTTCGAAAATTCACACTCACAAATCAAAAGCACAAGAAGCAATTTTTTATCTAATGTATCATGGCATCTCCTCTTAGAAATCCTCTTCCAGCCGTCGGTGATGTCCACAACGATGCTGCAGCACCTGAACCAGCAGACCCAAATCTGGCCATCATCGTTCATCCTGTCAACCTTGAAGCTATGCCGATCAGCTTTATTGAGCCCGGAGACGAGCTGAATCCGATTGACCCAGACAACTTCCACCACGTGGGTCCTTCTTCCACTGCAGGAAGGTTTCCAACTCGCCGGTCCAAGCGCATGAATCCCTTCCCAGATCTGAATGCTACTGGGTCACAACGCCGGAGGGGAGAAAATTCTCCCAGCAGAGGCTGTAGAGGTGGAAGAAGAGGCGGCAGAGGTGGCCGTACTCCAGTTAGGCCAAACCCACCAAGAGGTCTTCATTTGGTTGATGAAGACACAGATGATGAAGAAGGAGATCCTACTTTTGCAGAACCAGAAGCCCAAGCTCTCTCCTCAAGCTCCACTGAGTCATCCTCCAAAGACTCAACTCCACCAGCATCAACTCAGGGGAAGACATCTCAGCCTAACATGGCAGCAGCAGCTTCTCAACATCCTGTTTCTGAAGATGTTGTTGCAAATGTTCTAGAAGATGCTGGTGCACCCATTGTCTCAGCCAATGCCCCTCAGAGTGCTGCTGAGGATGCTGCTCCCTATCAAGATGAGGAAATGCCTGACTTTTCTGGGATGTCCTCTGCTGAGCATGTAGACATTCCCACTGTTGATGCCCAGAATTTCACTACCACTGAAGAAACACCCTCAGCCCCACATGCAGACCCTCTGGAAACTCTGGCAGAGGCAGCTGTTCAAGTGGATGGATCACCTCTTCAGGTTGAAGAAACAGAGAAAAGTGATGACAGCTGGGAGGTTCCCCTTGCCTCCTTCCGCAAAAAATTTGCCATCATCAGAGTCGGACAGTGACTCTTCTGAGGAATCCTCTCAGATGGAAGAAGATGCTGCCCCACCTGTTGCATCACCTGAGCCAGCATACATCACTGATGAGCTTGAAGACTCAGAAGATGAGGAATCCTCAGAGGAAGAAGAGCCAGACTTGGATGGGAAGGATCTATCAACTCCTTTTGAGGTAAACAATGCCTTCAGTCCTACTTTTTACTTTGAATCTGATTCAAATTTGAGTCCTCAAATCATGAATTGCCAATTCATTGAGGAAAAGAAAATTTCCAAGGATGAGTTTGATAGACATAGGATCACTGCTTTTCTTGATCAAAGAAAAATCCTTAGTCTAGTTGAGGTTGCCTGTCCTTATGATCCCTCTGTTGTGAAGGAATTTTATGCCAATTTGCAAACCTCCTTTTTAAAGAAAAATTCTCCAAACTTTGGCAAAGTTTTTGTGCGAAATTCCATTTTTTCCTTTTCTCCCAAAATTATCAACTCTCATTTACAAACTCCTACTGTGATTGATGAGGATAATTATGGTGATTTTACTGAGGTTTGTAAGACTCTTTCTGGAAATCGTCTAAAATGTTGGCCTGCTCACCCCAGAAAATTCAAAGTTTCTCAACTCACTGCATTTTATTATGTCTTGTTCAGACTCACATTGATGAATTGGATTCCATCCAAAAATGTCTCTGTGGTAACTAAACCTCATGCAGTACTCATGTACAAATTGGGGATGGGATTACCAGTTGATTTTGGCAAACTTTTCTTTAATTATATAGGTCATCTTGCCCAGAAAATTTCATCCTCCACTCATCTTCCTTACCCTTCTCTCATCTACTCCATTTTACTTTCTCAAAATTTGGGCCAAGATGAATCAGAATATCTTCACACTCCACTTGGCATGATCACTGTTTCTCAAAATTTTCTAAAAGCTCCTCATGTTCAAGATCTTCCCTGGAATGGAGATAATTTCCTCTCAACTGAATCAGGTCAAAATAATCTTGGTACTGAAGGTGTTGCTCCTCATGTTGACAACACTCCTGACATTCTTGTTTCTGTTCCTAGCGATCTTTTGTTACAACAGCTTACTCACTCTCTAGCTCAGATTACTTATCACCAGTCCATGGTAGAAATGCTCCAAAAAGCTCTCTCTGATCAAAAAGGGGGAGAAAAAGCTAGTCATGAAGTTGAAGCAGGGACTTCTCATCCTTTGGATGCTAGAGGCAGAGAGCAAGGTGTTAATGAAAAAGGAGCAAAGAATGAGGGTGAAGCTCAAGGAGCAGAGGAAAGCAGTGGATCCAGTGCTAGTGATGGAGGAGCAGCAGCTGATACTGAGGAGACTTTGGATATTCTACTTTAATTGTTTTTATGAACAATATTTTGATTTTGTTCTGTTTTTATTTTTCCCTCTGAACTTTTGTTTAGGACAGCACTTTGGTTATTTCCTTTCTTTTAAATTGTGTTGGACTATCTTGCTGAATTTGTTTTGAATTGATTTTTCTATATTTTGTTTATTATCAAATTCAAGGGGAGTTCAAGCAATGTCTCAGGGGGAGTTTTAACTAAAATTTAGTTTTGATCAGAAAGTTAAAAAGGGGGGGTTTGAAACACGTGGGTTTTTCCATAAAAGTGTTTGAACTCTCTTACTTTCAAACTAAATTTTAGTTATGACTTAGTAGGCTAAGTAGTGCTTCGTGGGTTTAATTATGGATATTATTCTAACTCCTTAAACTAACCCACTAACCCATTTTCTTGAGTGCTCTTGTGGTTGGTTTTCTTGCAGATCATGGGCTGAGTAGTGGAAGCTTGGAAAGTCTATAAATACCAAACTCAAGACTCAAGAAATGTGCAGATTCCGAAGAAACAAAAACCGAGTGCTGAAGTTTATCTACGAGAGTTTTAGTGTGTTTCTAGAATCTGTTTGTACGTACTCCTCACGAGTACATTCTTTGAAATCTAGAATTTTTAATATTTCTCTTTTTGTTTCTACATTTGAATGTAAGAATGATCATGTTAATGATTCATTCATAAGGAAGAAGTTTTCGCACATCTTCTATTTGTCTTCTTGGAATACTGTTTTAATATAATTTTTCCGTCCTGTTGAATTTGAATGCCTATGGATATCTACTCATCTGTTGAGACAGATTACGTGTTACGACATTAGGTGTGGTAACAGAATTCTCGTGTTGTCACAGTAATAAATCTACTGAAAGCAGATTAAAGGACACAACAATTTAATGTGGTTCGGATACAAACGTACCCTACATCCACGAGGACTTGCAAAACTAGTTCAGATTTAAGTGTACATTAATAGGGCTTAATAAAAACACTAAAGACTCCCTCTTTATGTAATATGCCGTTCTTGCACACGACTCGAACTTCTTGATAATCAAAGCAATTCCTCCTCCGCACTCTTGGACTTCCTCCAATGTTGAACTTCCTTCAAACGGCGGATCGACCTCTCCCGAGATCTTTTAAGCACTTCTCCCGAAACGCCGATCTTCTTTATGGCCTGGTAGAAGAAACCTATTCTGTTGCCACACCTGTCGTGCAGACAGGGCTGCAGCACGGGCTGCACCCTTCAAAGCCTTTATGCTGGGATTTTTCTTATTAAAGCTCTATGGGACTCATAAGAGGTTGAGGGCCTTATATAGGCACGAAATCCACCACCCTAAACCTAACTTGAGCCCTAAGAAATCGATTAACTAGGTAATAGAATCCCAGTCGATTTCTACTTCTATTCTAGATAAATACAAAAGATACCTAACTAGAATACAATACATGGAAATAAATATAAGTCCTAATAAAAATATTACAAGAATAGGACTCTAATTAATTCCAAAATAAACATGGAAAACAAATCTTTGCCAATCTTTAATTACCACGTATGGCGGATTTCTTCAATCTTCACTAACAGAAATCTGGTGCCAACACGTCCTGTAAAGGGCAAGTTCACGAGTTTTACTTGTGAACATTTTTTAGACCTGAGTATTGTCTTTTTATCTTTATATTTCCGCTGCATGTTTTCTCAAGTGTCATAACACTTAAGATAACATCTCTGTATTAAACGAATTCGGGACCATAAATTCTTTCAAATAATAATGGGTTGGAATTGCTCTTATCCTTATAAAAACTAATTCTTCCCTACAAATTGTGAAATAGACCTCACCAAATTCTTTTTACTACATTACCATTTATGTTGTAATTAATACAAAAAAAAAATGTATAAAGAAAACAAAATATTTACATAAACAAAATTATGTAATAATGATATACTAAATATAAATATTTATATTTTGAATTTCTAAATTTATTTTTTTATTTAAAAAAAAAGAAAAATAAAGAAAATAAAGAAAATAAAGAAAAAAGAAAATAAAAAAAACTCTCATCTTTTTCAATAATACCCCGTCACAACCACCACCCCACTCTTCTTCCAAGGTGAATTCAATTTGATCGATTACTTCCATCGGTGGCTGCTCCGACTACTGCAAAGGGAAAATACTAGCTTTAAAAAAAATCTCAAAATTGCAATTTCATCCAAATATTTGTAATATTTAGGTTCAATTGAATTTATGTTTATTTACCAAAATAATTCAGAGGTTATTTAAGACCCTTCAAGTCAAAAAACCATAAACAAGTCGCACCAACCGCGTGTACATCACACGATTTGCTGGTACGAGGCGAGTGACTTTGACTTGCTAACATAGGGGATAAGTGATAATTATTTTACATAGGGATTTTTCCGGCAATTAGACTCATCACAGGAGTAGCGCATTCTAAAACCTCTAGATATTTGAGTAATTTTTCATTAAGTAAATATTTAATACATGGAAAATATAGTTTTTGTCCTTCAAGTTTCATATCTGGTCCCACATGTTTACAAAAAATACATTTGGTCCCTTATGTTTTAGAAGTTCAACATTTTTAGTCATTTCCGTCAATATTCCGTTAGTATCAAAGGAACCAAGCGTGTAACCATCACTGTCTTAACTGACTGAGTAACGTTAAATTGACGAAAATGACTGAAAGTGTTAAATTATTGAAACATGAGGGACCAAATGAATTTTTTGTGAACATGGTGGACCAAATGAGTTTTTTGTGAACATGATTTTGACGAAGATGATTAGTAAGTTGAACAACTTGTTTGGTGGAATCTTGAAGAGGATATTCAAGAAATGTCTTTTGTGAATTCAATCGTCGCTTCTCCTTTTTGCATTGGACAAATATGTAATTATCTACCACATAATATTGTGATGTTACCTTTTGTACTTGGGATATGCCCTATGGTTATGACTTCTGAATGGAGGTAGTCTTGACAATTATCAAAAAGAAAAAAAAAATTAGGTAGTCTTGACAAATGTTCCAAGTTCTTGCTTTTTTATTTAAGGGTTTTTGTGCATAAGTCCCCAACCAAAGCATATTTATTATTTTAGGTTTATAGGCTATATCTCTTTCATCAATAAGCCCATCCTTTTAATATTTATTATAAATAAAGGAAACGTTCATGTATATGCCAATATTACCCTCAACCATATATACCAATTTTTTAATTGTAACCCCAATTTAATCAATTTTGTTCACAAAAATCCAATTTTGACCACAACAATTCAACTATGACTTTTTTTAGCATACTTTAATATGCTCCAATTTCATCTTAACTTCATTTAATCTCAATTTGACCCAAAATTTCACAAATTATTCAATTTTGACCCAAAACTTTTTTTTTTCAACAAATATTTGGTTTGTTTTTTTTTTACGTCCACCGCTAAACGTTGACCGTAATTGTGCTGTCACTGACAGTAAATTAACGTAATTATACTGTCAATGACAGTAAATTAGCGTAATTGTACTGCCGTTGACAATACATTTATGTAATTGTGCTGCCGTTGACAGTAAATTAATGTAATATTATTATTTTTTTTTTGTTGTTCTGTTTTTTTTTTTTTTTTGATTTGTTGACAAGTCAACGTAATTATATTACTGTCGTTGACAGTAAAATAACTGTAAACACAATAATATTACTGTCAACAACATCAATAGTATTATTTTTTTGGGTTTTTTGTTTTGTTTGAGTTATTCACGGAGTAACGTAATAATATTACTGTCTGTTATTGTAATATTACTGTAAACACAATAATATTACTGTGGTTGACGGTAATATTACTGTTGTTATAGTAATATTGTTGTCAACCACATCAATATTATTATTTTGTTTGGATTTTTTGTTTGTTTCAGTTATTCACGGAGTAACGTAATAATATTATTGTCTATTATTGTAGTATGACTGTGATTGACGGTAATATTACTGTTGTTATAGTAATATTACTGTCACTCACAGTAATATTAATTCTTTTGGTTTTTTATTATGTTTACATTTGTTGAACGGTCAACATAGTAATATTACTCTATTACACAATAATAATGAGTTTTGTTGTGTTAATATTATTGTGCTAGAGATTAATATAGCAATATTACTGTGTTAAACTGTAGTTTAGTTTAATTTTACTGTGTTTAACAGTAATATAGTTAATATTACTGTCAATCACAACAATATTGCTGTTTAAACGGAAAAAAAAAAGCTTACAGAAAGAAAGAAAAGAAGAAGAAAAAAAAATCGAAAAAGTCAACGCCGAAAACCGGCAAAAAAATACAGAAGAAAAAAAAAGAAAAATTGAAAAGTCAACGCCGGAATCCGGCGGGAAAATTTTTTTTTTTGAAAAAAAAAAATTTGGGTCAAAATTGAATAATTTGTGAAATTTGGGATCAAATTGAGGTTAAATAAAGTTAAGGATGAAATTGGAGCATATTAAAGTATGAGGGGTTATTTTAGTCCTTTACAAAAATCTGGACCATGTGTAGGTTTATTGATACATGAGTTTTTCGGCTAGATTTCTTTATAAATAAGTACCCATTGATGGGCTTATTTGTAAAGACCCATTTATTTAAATCCTACGCTATGTCTTGTGATCTCAAAAATGAGAATTTCATGTTTCATGTTTTGGGACGCTTTTAGTTGCTTCCGATTTTTTAGTCAGATATTTTCCAAATTGAAATTTATATTATATTGTCTTTAAAGGAAATTAGTTATTATAATTTATAATTGTTATATCATTTGCTATGCGCATCAACCGGTTTTTTTTTTTTTTTTTTTTCTCTGTAAAGTATATTAATCGACTATGAAGCATATTAATCGACTATGATGAAGTATAGTCGATTAAGAGACTGACTTAAAAACTAAAAAAACACAATTACATAAACATGAAAATTAACATTTTTTACGAAACAAATAATGTACATAAATCAATTGATTTATACAAATCAAAATCAATACACAAAAATCCAAAAATGAATTAAAAATGAAATCAAGTTAACATTACCAAAATAGTCAATTAACACTTTAATCAACTACTAGAGCATAATCGATTAACTTAATTGACTACTAAAACACGTAGTCGATTAAGGGTCCAGCCTGGCGAATTTTCCTACACGCGCCGTCCTCCGCGTGATCTACTAAAAAATCCTAGACCTGTGATACGAACCACGCCAACATCGTGACGAGACCCGGTATCAATACTTCGGATTTCAAATCCTGGACCGTCCAAAGAAGGAATCAAAGGTGGAACCTCGACCCATTGCCTATAAAGAGGCAAGAACCTTGGTATGCGAAGACGCCACAATCAATTGCGGAAGATTGATTGATGAGTCAGGGGCGAACGCCACGGAGAGCAACTCCGATAAGTTCATTTAAAAAAAAACAATGGTTCTTGAAGAACCGAAGAGACACACTCTTATCCAAAGATTTTAATACATTGTTGTGTCTTTTTATTCAAACAAGATGATCCCTTTATATAGGGTTCAATGCTATCTTATCTACGGAAAGAAACTAAGAACTAGGAATTATTATCTACCTAATCAAATCAGCCACAAATCAGCCAATCTAATTAACATTTATTGAATCTAAATTAAGAAAGCTTTTAAAATCATGGTCTTGATCCTCCAATGCTGATATGCACTAATCAAGAGCCCTCCAAACTCCAAAAAACGTGTGCATGTTTTATTTTGTAAATCTTGGACCTTCCAAAGCCTTAAAAATATGTGATTGCATCAATTAGAACAATCCAAGATTGATATCTTTGTGGATGAAGCCTCTCATATCTGATCTGGACCAATTTAAAAATCTGAATCGAAAACCGTTAAAATCGTTGATTGCTTGATGTGATTGGGATCACATCATACTCCCTTTCTTCAAAAAGAATTCGTCCTCGAATTCGGTTCCTTGGAATGAGCGTGTATGATTGGAAACGAATCCATGAGGCTGAAAGGTGTTTGGTAGAAATTGGTACTGTTTTTTTTTTTTTTTTTTTTTTTTTTGATAATGGACTCTAGAAGAACAAAGATAGATAAGGAGTAGAAGAACTGGGATAACTCAAGAACGTAGAAGAAGATAATTTAGGGAAGACCAAAAGACTCAAACAAAAAAAAAACAAAGGAAAAAAAAAAGACTCAAAAGGATAGGCGAAACCTTCTCCGGAAGTTGGCTCTGATACCAAATGATACGAACCACGCCAACATCGTGACGAGACCCGGTATCAATACTTCGGATTTCAAATCCTGGACCGTCCAAAGAAGGAATCAAAGGTGGAACCTCGACCCATTGCCTATAAAGAGGCAAGAACCTTGGTATGCGAAGACGCCACAATCAATTGCGGAAGATTGATTGATGAGTCAGGGGCGAACGCCACGGAGAGAAACTCCGATAAGTTCATTTAAAAAAAAACAATGGTTCTTGAAGAACCGAAGAGACACACTCTTATCCAAAGATTTTAATACATTGTTGTGTCTTTTTATTCAAACAAGATGATCCCTTTATATAGGGTTCAATGCTATCTTATCTACGGAAAGAAACTAAGAACTAGGAATTATTATCTACCTAACCAAATCAGCCACAAATCAGCCAATCTAATTAACATTTATTGAATCTAAATTAAGAAAGCTTTTAAAATCATGGTCTTGATCCTCCAATGCTGATATGCACTAATCAAGAGCCCTCCAAACTCCAAAAAACGTGTGCATGTTTTATTTTGTAAATCTTGGACCTTCCAAAGCCTTAAAAATATGTGATTGCATCAATTAGAACAATCCAAGATTGATATCTTTGTGGATGAAGCCTCTCATATCTGATCTGGACCAATTGAAAAATCTGAATCGAAAACCGTTAAAATCGTTGATTGCTTGATGTGATTGGGATCACATCAACCTGCCTCCCGATCGTCACCACACCGCCGCCACACTACACCATCACCACCCCATTTCCATATTCTTGCGTTTTTTTTTATGAAAAATAATTTAAATCACAACCCGCATCACCAATCCAAACAGAACCACCACCATCAAAATCACCAAAACAAAGCCACCCAAACCCAATTTTTTTCATGACCACCGCCATATTCAAGAGGTAGCAAAATTAAATTAAAAATCCATAACCTACCATCCGTTAGTCATTGATTAATATTTGATGGTGGTCAATATAATAAATATCTAGGACGCAACGATGGCAACCAAGAAGAAATCTTCGCAACCTCAAGAAACTGTGAGTAAGGGGAACGTTACTTGGGGTATTTGCGAGCACGAGATCCTCCGCCGTGTCTTCGCCATAGTCTCTGTCGTGGATTTCCAGAAGTTGTTTGTGATTTAGCCATGGTGGTGGCGGAGAGTGGAGAGAAATGTCAGAGATCTGAAGAGAAGGGTGAGAAACGGCACACAGGGGAAAAAAAGAGACATGGTATTTCTACCCTCACAATATCTTATTTCACCACCAAATTACATATATTTTTCTCATTTTACCCTTTCATCTTCTTTCACCCATATTTCTTACAAATTCATAAACCATCTATCACTACCATTTTCACTGGAAATCTCCATCCCTCCACCTTAAGTGAATAATACTTTCGTCAGAGAAAAAAAATTTGAAGGTCAAAAAGAGCAGGAATTCACGTTTTTTGAGAAACAAATTAAGATTGCTTGTATGGAAGGTCCTGAACTTCCTCCACAATTAGTCAGTTTGGCTTAATATAATTTTGTATCCTAAAAAAATTACATAATTTGTAGTATCATCTAATATGGAAGTTTAAATATTTTGTAATAAATACTTCATTGCAAAAAATAATAAAAATTAAAAAATTAAAATAAAATAGAAATAACTTAGAACACATGAAGATTGAGTGAACATAAAGAAGGGTGGTTGATTATAAATGTGAGTGGTATTTATGACATTTTATAATGTTTAGTGGTGAATTGAGATACTTTGGAGGTGGAAATATCACCACTCGAAAAAAATAGAAAGGTGATAAATAATTAGGGTAAAAATAGTTATAATCAACTAAAGATAATTTTAAAATTATAAAAATATCATTTGGGTAGAATATTATCTAAGTAGAATTTCGCTAATTACTTTTTGGGACTATTAATGAAAACCCCCTCTAGCATTTTTTTAATAATGATGGATCTAGTCACCTTTTCTTTATTAGTGATAAACCCAGCTTTTATTTATTATCAAATTTAACCTTCCCTATTATTTGATTAACGTACCTTTTTATTTATTTTCTATTTTCCATTTTAATTTTCGTTTTGTTTATTTAAAAAAAATAGTTTTTTAAATAATTTTTAAAATATTTTTTAATAACTAAAAAATAATATTATTTTCAACAATTTATTAGTTTCGTTTCTCCAAAATCAACTGTAATATTTTCGAAATTGACTAAATTTTTTCTGAAAATCAACTAAAAGATTCAATTTTTTATTCATATCATTATTTTGAATCCAAAACGAATTTTTTTCCAACTAATTTACAAAATTGACAAATTACTACATATTATTGAAATAACTATAAAAAATCAAAATCAATTAAAAATGTCGAAAACAACTAAAAATACATCAACTAATTTTTTTAATCATATTTTTTGATTTTTTATTATTCCAGCAGGTCATATAATTGGATAAAAAATAAAAAATCAAAATCAACTACCAAAAATTTGAAAATAAAAAAAAAATGTTGAAAACAACTAAAACTATCAAAAACAACTAAAAGAAATAGCAGGATAACGAAAACAGCTATAAAAAATAGCCGGATAACAAAAACAACTATATTACTGTAAAAATACCTAACATCAAAAGTATCATAAAAAAAATCAAAAAAATCAGAACGATGGCGACGACAGGGCAGAGGCGGCGGCGGCAAAGTCTCTATATCCGGCGGTGGAGTTGAGGGGTGGAGGTAGGGAGGGATTTTTTAGTTTTTATGTCGCCTTCTACAACTAAATCGAGATCGGAGCGATGGCGGCGGCAGCGGGACGAGAACTTCAGATCTGGCGGCTTGGACATCAATGTTGAGGGAGTGGAGATGCGCTACGAGCGCGTTCTTAAGGCTGTTCTTAAAGTCATCGGCTCATGCTATGCTCTTCAATGGTGGATGGTGGAGGCTGCACCTTGGATTTATTTATGGGAGAGAGAAAAGAGAGCAAATGAAGTATGAAGAGAATGACAGAAATAAGAGAAAAGAAAATGGAAACTGTTGAATGGCGTAGTAAAATTAGGGTAGATGTGAAATAATATCGACGTAAGAACAAATTAGATATTATTCATGGCAATTTAAAAAAAAAAAAATTAAATTTAATAATTAAGGGGAATTTGACTAATATTGAAAAGGGTTATATCCACCTAAGATAGGGGTGTAAACGAGCCGAGCTCGAGCCGAGCTCGCCTCTTTTGGCTGGCTCGAGCTCGAGCTCGAGTTTATTTTGTCGAGCTCGAGCTCGAGCTCGAGCTCGCGAGCTCCTCTGTTTTTGGCTCGAGCTCGAGCTCGTGTCAATTTTGTCGAGCTCGAGCTCGAGCCCACTGTCTTTTTTTTTTTTTTTTTAATATTTTTTTAATTATTATTTTATTATTAAAAATTATTTAAAAAAATAAAAAATAAAAACAAAATTGTAATTATATATATTTTTAATATTTGTATTTATTTCTATAATATTTTACATTATTATACATTATTTAAATAAAAATAACATATAAAATATAAAAAAAAAAATAATAATAATAAATCCGGCTCGCGAGCCGGCTCGCGAGCTCATGAACAACTGAAAACCGGCTCGAGCTCGGCTCGTCAGAAAGCTCGAGCTCGCGAGCTCGAGCTCGAGCTCGAAAATCTCGAGTCCGAGTTCGAGCTTTTTACGAGCCGGCTCTTCGAGCTCACGAGTCGGCTCGGCTCGTTTACACCCCTAACCTAAGATATGTAAATATGTGTTGGTTCTCACTAATTATCCCTTACTTTTTTGGTAGAAAGATTTTTCTTAATTATATTTCCCAGTTAGAGGGATTTGTTGCTAATTTTCCCTTCGTATTGCCTATAAACCTTAGGGAATAAAATAATCATATATTTTGGGAGAGATCTCCTTTCCTAAACGGGGAAAAGAAAATGGTATCACACACACTCACACACCAGTCACCACAAAGCATTATTCACATTCTTGATTTCCATCACCTTTGCGCCGAAAAACAAATGTCAGACATTCCCTCCGACCTCCATCATGAAATACTCCGTCGACTCCCCGCCGATTCTCTCCTCCGCTTTCGTGCCGTCTGCAAGTGGTGGCGCCGCCTCATCGACGAGCCATCCTTCGTCAGAACCCACGCCGCCAATCAAACTTCCTCCACCACCCTCCTCATCAGAAACTCAACCGCCACTCGATTTTATTCCTTAACTCTGGACTCCCTAAACTTCGACGACGCCCACCAGGTGATCGACGTAATGCCCGTGAAGGCTCTCTTCCGCGTAGGCCTGCCTCGCTCACCTGTTCTGCCGGTAGCTTGTTGCAACGGCCTGATTCTCCATTCCCAATACGAGAATGAAAAGACTTGGGTTATATGGAACACCTTAACCAGAGAGTTCCACGAGTTGCCCCAGTTCAATACCGAGTTCGACGATGCCTATTCGAGCTTCAGAGGTGGTGGGATCGGGTACGATTCCGCTTCCGACGACTACAAAGTTGTGAGGATAGATTCACTGGACTACGACAGTGATAGTAGAACTGTATACCAAACTAGTTTTTATAGTCTAAAAATGGATTCTTGGACGATGACTAAGGATTGCCCTTACGACTTTTCGTGGATGAGGCAGCTTACCGGGGTTTTCCTCGACGGCGCATTGCACTGGATATTACGGAACATGATAGTTGCGGTTGTTCTTGAAACTGAAGATTACAGAGAGCTGCCTCTGCCCGCGAATTCGGAGGAACTTTCCGGCGTGCATCTAGATGTGCTGGATGGATGCTTGGTTGTGAGTTGCTTCTACCCGATGGATCGATTGGATGGATGGGTGATGAAAGATTGTGGAGTGGAGAAATCGTGGGTGAAGTTGTTTTCGTTTAGGGAAGTGGGAGATATTGTTGGAGTTATGTGGTGCCTCAGGCCTATTGCTTATATCAAGAGCAAAGGGCACGTTTTTCTTCAGCATGGTGACGCGTTTTTTCGGTTGGATGTTGAGAGTAATTCTTTGAAGAAGGTTATTGTTCGTGGGCTCCCGCGTAAGTTCTCGTCTCAAATTATGGTGGAAAGTCTGTTACGACTTGATCAAAGTTGTGCTGTTACAGTGAAAAATAGAGCAGGGATGAAGAGGAAGAGGAACACGGCTGATGCAAGGTGAAACTACTCTAAGTACCCCTTTTTTTATTTATTTATTGTTTATCTTTTTAATCATTAAATTTAGCTTCGGCTTAGCCGATTTCAAGATTGTAGATCGTTCAATTTTTTTTAATTTAAAAAAAAAATATCAAATCATGTTACAAATTAGGGAAGTAGGGGCAGGGCAGGATTCGAACCGTAGATCTCTACTGTAACAGTACTCTAGTAGTCCAGGCTAGGTAACAACTTTACTAACGAGGGCTGGTCAGATCGTTCAAAAAGAATATCATTTTTTGTTGGCAAATATCTAAGGATAAAAGAACCTTAGTGCTTATCGTATTTAAAAAAGTTATACCATTATAATATGATTCAAGAATTGAGTGTTGTTGTTGTTGTTGTTACAATTATGTTTAAGTTGACGAGAAGAATTTGAGGTCAGTAAGTTGAGATTTTCCTTTCGTTTTGTGAGTTGGCTTTTTATTCAAGAGTTATAGTTGTCGTTGACTTGGGAGATGTTGCGGCTGTCGCAGAAAAATTGTTGCCTCCATGAATTTCATTTTATCCAAAGCTTATGTTAGTGTGGGACTAGAGCGAAGTAGAAAGTTGTGCTCTACGAACATGCGAAGACATTCATTTTTAGACACTCTTAGTGCGTGTGCAATTACATGATAAACTATCGACATCTTCTTGTGTTCAACATGACCGTAATGTTTATATTCTCGCAGGGTAAAACACTCTGTAAGTATCGTTGATGTTTGTTCGAGTGAGGGCGATGATTAGTGCTTTGAACAACTCGGGTTTGGTGGAAGCCTGAAAGAAGGCATGGCTCTTGTGAATCCAAACATCCCTCTCATTTTGAATTCTTTTTAATAGGTTATTATATGCAGGGAGAATTATATTTTTCGTCCTCATACTTTACCCACTTTTTCAAAACTGTCCCTCAACATTTTGGAGTTACAATATTAGTCCTTAGTCATGACATTTTTTGACATAATTGGTCCGCCGTTTATTTTTGCAGATAAGTTGGATGGAAAATGGCATGTGTCTCTCACATGCCTTCCATTTACAACACTACATGAAAATGGACTTTTAACAAGACGCAATGCGTCTAGTTTAAACAGATTTTTCATAATTATTATTTTTAATTAAAAATCTCCATTCCAATTTTTCACCTCTAATCAATTCCAAAAATCTCAATTTTGAGACAATATGTTGATTTTAAATCATTCAATATGGGTGAAAAAAAAAAAAAAAAAAAAAAAAAAAAAAAAAAAAATTTACTCAAAAAAAAAAAAAAATATGGGTGAAAATTGGAAAGAAGTTTTCTTATTCCGGTAGTTTGATCGAATTTTTATTTTATTTTAAAATAATATTTTCATTCAATTTCTAAAATGCCGATTTTAAAACACTAAATTATTTGTATAGACAATATTAGGATTTTTTAAACAATATTTCTAAGTTTATTTTGAAAGAAATATCAAGTTTTAGATTATTAAATAAGGGTGAAAATTGGAACAAAGTTTTCTTATTCCGCCCAATACGATCAGATTTTAATTTTATTTAAAACAATAATTTTCATTCGGATATAAGAAATTCCGGTTTTAAAACATTATATTATTTTTTGTAGGAAATACTTCTAAGATTTTTGTTGAAACAATTTATCGAGTTTTACACTATTAAATAAGGATGAAGACTGGAATGGAGGTTTCTTATCCCGCCTATTTCGATCGAATTTTTATTTTATTTTGAATCAATGTTTTCATTTGTATTTCGAAAATCTTGATTTTGAAAGCATTATTTCTTTTTTTCAAAACAATTTTCAATTGTTTAAAGAATATTTCTCAAAATATTTTAAAGGGGAAAGTACAGTTTGCACCCCTGAACTATAGGGCTTGTCACAAACACCCCCCTAAACTACAAATCGTACCAAAATAGTCCCTGTCATTTATGGTCAACGTTTAAAAAACTCACACCGTCAGTTTTCTTGTAAATTTACCTTTTTACCCTTTAAAACCTAACACCGTCAACAAAACCACATTTTCTCTGTATTTTTCTTTTAACCGTATCTCTCCTATTCTGTCTTCTTCATCGTGATAGAGAGAAGCAATTCCAGGTATACTTTTCTAATTTCTTTTGCACAACGTAAATTAACACAAAATTTAAGAAACCCATCATAATTCATATACTATTTTATAAATTTACTTTATTTTTCGGCAAATTAACACAAAATTCAAGAACACCCACAACTCAACACTCTTTCTACCATCAAACCCCTATTTTTGGGCTGTGAAATCAGCAGATTTGTGCGGGGATCCGTCGGACTACGGCGGCGTGAGGTGTTTGCTAATGTTTTTTTCGGCGGTGTTGTTTCGATAGCGGGGTTGTTGCGCGATTGACAGCGAAAAATTGGGTGGCACAATTCGCTTAAGGGACTGTGGGGGGATCCGACGGCAGACTTCGGTGGCGTAGGTGTGTGCCAATGTATTTTAGGTGGTGTGTGCCAATGTATTTTAGGGTCGTGGAGTGGGTTTTGACGGTGAAAGACGAATGCTGGTGGTGGTGGTTTTGGATGAAGAAAATAAAATTTGGGCTTTACATGGTGTGTTGTAAAACTGCAATTCAGTCCCCCTATGTTTCAGTTGACCCTTATTTGAGGTCATTTTGAAAGAAATCAAAGTTTTGATTTATATCCCCATGGTTTTGGAAAGTGTATTTCAGACCCCATACAACTATATGTACCAGTCTTGGGGGCAAAATCGTAAAAACAAAATCAAAGGTCATAAAACTGATACAAAAACATAAAAGTCAGAATGCCACGTCATCATCCACTAACAGATTCGAAACGGAGGGGCCATTTTGTTACGTTTTATAGTTCAAGGGGGTGTTTGTGACAGACCCTATAGTTCAGGGGTGCAAACTGTAGTTTCCCCTATTTTAAAACAATATATATGGATTTTATTTTTTGAAATCTAAATAATATCGAATTTCAATCAAATTTTAATTATGAAAAAACTGTTTTAACAAGACGCAATGCGTGTTGTTAAAAGTTCATTTTCATGTAGTGTTGTAAATCAAAGGCATGTAAGAGGCACATGCCATTTTCCATCCAACTTAACTGCAAAAATAAACGGCGGACCAATTCTGTCAAAAAAATTACATGATTAAAGACTATTATAACTCCAAAATGTTTAGGGACATTTTAAAAAGTGCATAAAGTATGAGGGCAAAAAATGTAATTTTCTCTTATCTGCTACATTAATATACTTCTGATTGCCTCTAACCAATGTTTTGAAAACCGGACCGGACATCGAACCGGACAATCAACTGGGTCACGGTTGGACCGGTTCAACCTCGGTTCAACCGGGTTTTTGTATTTTTTTTATTTTTTTATTAATATATAATTAAAAATAAATTAAAGTTAAATAAATATATATTCAAAGAATGTACTCATATATTAAATACAAATCTAAATACTTTAATTCGATTCATTAATCAACAATAATAACTTAGAATAAAATTAAAATTTTACATTTAGAAATTAACAATATCAATAGTAGACATAAATTTAGACAAATAAAAGACATCCACAAATTCCCAGCCAAAAATAAATAACTAAATTTCATTTACTATGCAATAGTAATACACTTCTTTTTTTTTTTTACTAAAAAAAAAAAACTTATATATAAACTAGTGAACAGTAGACACACCCAAACCCTAATATACATGTTACAGCCGCCTCACTCACCTGACCTCTCTCCACTCTGCTTTCTTGTTTGTTCATCATCATCAATTAAAAAATATTCCTCTGATTTATTTTTTACTATTCTCCTTCTTTAAACCTCCACCATGATGTACGTAGCCACGCTGTCAATCTCCCTCGCAAACTCCTCCAAAAAAATTCAGCGAAGTAGCACGACTTTTTATAAATTTTTTATTTTTCTGCAAAACCGGTTTTTTTGACCGGTTTTGGCCGGTTCTTAGCGGTTGAACCACGGATTTTCCGGTTTGTAAGCAAGTGACCCGGGTTTTTGCCATTTCCGGGTTTGGGTGTTGGACCGGACCGGATTTGTCCCCGGTTCCCGGTTAAACCGGTCGGACCGGCCGGTCCGGTCCGGTTTTGAAAACATTGCCTCTAACTAAAATATCGCAATTTATTAAGCTCTCTAATTAAGCACATAAAATAGAGGAACATGGTCCCGAGATATGCATTATTTGGTTCGTACTAATGGTTTGAGAATTAGATTAGCGGACCATGATCCCAAATAATGCATGGAGGCAAGCGTAATTGACGAACTTAGTTAAAGGACGGTTGATACCACTCTATTATCATGATGAAATATTAATCGAATAGTTATAATTGAACCACAACCTGATATTGTAAGGCTAAAAAAGTTAAAAGAACCCATTTTTGAATTTCCGAAGTTTAATGTAGAATAACGAATGATAATTGATTGCTAAAAACTCAAAATATTGTATAAAATTCACTTATGTGATATGTCATAGGCCCTATGAAAAATTTTAATTTTTTTTCAGAACTACAAAATCACTTTGAATTCCCATTCCAAAACTTTGGAACCTAGAAATCTATTCCAATCCCAAAAGTTTCGAAATTTCAAAAATTCTGAACTTTTGAAATTTTGGAAAAATTTCTGAATATATGAAAATTCCGTAAAGTTTCAGAAATCAAGAACACCGACTTTCTAAAACGTGAACGGTGTTGATTCCACCATATGGCTCATTCTAAATCAAAAATAAAAATTAAAAATATAATGATTATCTATATAATCCACATGTATCACATGTGATGGTACAATGAAAATTGAGAAACACAACTTAAAAGTTAAATCGGTATTGGCATTAGAATTAAAAATAATTAAATAGAATATACGAGCTACCGAAATTGTATATGAAAAGAAATACTGGATGAACTTTCGTAAAAAAAGTATTAGATATTTGGAGTTAATTTTTAATTTGATAGGGGTAATTTAGTCTTTTCCAGTTTTCTATTCAAGGGGTCATGTGTTAATTTCATACCATAAGGGGATAATGTGCAAAATGTCAAAACCACAAAGGGGTTATGTGCTTAATTTCATACCATAAGGGGGTCATGTGCAAAATGTCCAAACCACAAGAAGGTTAAATGCTATTTACCCTTGTTTTTACATAGGGCCTCTTCCGACAATTAGATTTATCACAGGTGTAGTGCATGCTAAAACGTCTAGATATTTGATATTTGAGTAATTTGTCATTAAGTAAATATTTAACACATGGAAAAATACAGTTTCAGTCATTTCCGTTTCACATTTGGTCCCGCATGTTCATAAAAAACCATTTGGTTCCTCATGTTTTAGAAATTCAATATTTTTAGTTATTTCCGTGAATATTCCGTTAGTATCAAAGGAACCAAGCGTGTACCCATCACTGTCTTAACTGACGGAGTAACGTTAAATTGACAAAAATTGACCGAAAGTGTTAAATTATTGAAACATGAGGGACCCAATGTGTTTTTTGTGAACATGGGGCACCAAATATGGAATCAGTGCAAACTTGAGGATGAAAACTATAATTTTCCCTTTCATACATTATATATGTTTTCAAAAATAAAAACAAAAGGGTTAATAGCATTTTCCCACCTAGACTTTGCCCGTTTTTGCACTTTCCCACCTCAACTAAAAAAAGTTGCACGGCGGCACCCAAACATTCATTTTTGACGCACATAACCACCTGGAGGGAATATTCCGGCGAATATTCTCATTTTTCAACGCACGCGCGATGCGCATGCGAAAGTACAAGGGCTTTTTCGTCTTTTTACTTGAAAATATTATAAGGGGTGAAATTGAAAGTACCAGGGACTCAATTGAACTTAATTTGAAACTTTCACAAATTCGAAATTAATTACTCTTCGTCCTTCTTCAGCCCACCGCCGTCCGCCGCCCGCCGCCTCTAATTTTGACTTAATCGTCTGCTAACTCTGCTTCGCAGCCCTCCGCAAATAGAGGACATAAAGCTCCCATTCACCGGATGAGAAAAACTCTGCACCATCCATATCGCCGTCGATTGGCGGTGATGCCTAGCCTCACATAATCCGGCGGTGATTCTTTCCAAATTCACTAATTGAATGTGAGGGGATTTGTACTCTTAAATCTGCCGCCAGCAGATTTGGTGGTGGTGGTTTTAGAAAAGAAATTGGCTGCGGCGGCGTCGCGAGGGGTTTTGGGTACAGCCGGAGGAGTTGGACATTGTTGGCGTGAGTTAAGGGATTGAGAATAAAAATATATTCTTTCCATTCTACTGTAACGTGATTGTTGGGAAATTTATGGTGTAGAGTAGATACAGTACTTACTTAGAATAGGAGATCTATGTGTGTATATATATGTATCTCGTATATTCTCTTCAGTATAATAATAAAATATATTCCTAGATCAGACATGGTATCAGAGCCACCATAAAAACCTAATACTCATCCATACCTCTCTACCCACCCACCCACCCATGACTAATCCTGATGAACACCCAACTGGTGTTTTGGATTCTTCAATAACAGCCATCACTGACAAAATGGCTGAGGCCTTCTCCGGCTGCAACCACCATCTGTTACTACAGAACCCGCTGCTGCACCGATCGGAATTAAATTGGACGGCTCTAATTATGCTCTTTGGTCTCAAGTTGTCGAGATGTATATCTCCGGCAAAGATAAATTGGGCTATATCAATGGTGATATTACTACACCCACTTCGACTGATCCTTCATTTCGTAAATGGCGTACGGATAATGCTATTGTCAAGGGATGGCTGATTAATTCAATGGATACATCTCTAATTGGGAACTTTATTCGTTTTTCAACTGCCACACAAGTTTGGGAAGCAATTGCAACCACATACTTTGACGGAAATGATACTTCTCAAGTCTACGATCTTCGCCGTCGAGTTTCGCAGCTGAAACAAGGAGGGGGATCATTGGAAAAATATTACAATGATCTCCAAGGATTGTGGCGAGAGATTGATTTTCGACGACCGAACCCAATGGAATGTGCAAGAGATATTCAGAAACTTAACTCCCTTATTCAGGAAGAACGTGTCTATGTATTCTTGGATGGCTTAGATGATCGGTTGGACAAAATTCGAGGAGATGTTCTGCAGATCCGCCCATTTCCGACAGTCGAGGAGGCATATGCTCATGTCCGTCGAGAAGCAACTCGACAAGCTGTTATGAACACTGGTGGTTCAGAGATGATAGCACCAGGTACCGTTTTAGCTACCAAGGGCCTTCAACTTCGTCCCTCTTCTACAACTGCTACAGCTCGTCCCAACAAAATAAAATCACGTCCCTCTACTGGTGGTGAAACATGCTCACATTGTGGTAACTCAAAGCACACACGCGAGGCATGCTTCAAATTACACGGTTACCCAGATTGGTGGCACGACTTACAGGCAAAGAAACGTAAAGATGGTGGATCGTCAGATGACGTCACTGGACGAGCAGCTGTGGCGACTTCATCCGCACATCTTTCTTTCACCCCTCCGCCAACCCAAGATTCGGAATCATGTAACCATGGTTCAAGTAACTCTACTGCCTTTGATTCTAGTTCTCGGGATGATTGGCTATTGGACTCCGGGGCCACCGACCATATGACATTTACACCTGCGGATTTTTCGTCTCAATCATTACCTCGCCGATCCAGTATTGCTAATGCCAATGGCGCCATTTCTCCAGTCACCGGGGCTGGAACTGTGAACCTTTCCTCTACCATGCCTCTACTAAATACATTACTTGTTCCATCTTTATCACATAGGCTTCTTTCCGTAAGCCGGCTCACAACTGATCTAAATTGTGTTGTGCTAATGTATTCATCTTTCTTTATCATTCAGGACATTCTGACCAAAGAGATTATTGGGCGTGGTACTAAGAGGGGGGATCTCTACTATATGGAAGAATGTAGTGTCGGTCGCGCACATCAGGCAACAAATTCTCGGAATATTGTGGAAGCTGAAGCTCGACTTTGGCACCGTCGGTTAGGCCACCCGTCTTTTTCGTATATGAAACATTTGTTCCCAGATTTATTCTCTAAATTACGGATTGATGAGTTAAGATGTGAGACATGTATCTTGGCCAAAAGCCACCGGGTTTCATTTCCGTTGAGTTTAACTAAATCTGATACTCCATTTGCATTAATTCACTCCGATGTGTGGGGTCCCTCCCCAATTACTACTATCTCGGGATTTAAATGGTTTGTTTTATTTGTTGATGATTGCACTCGTATGAATTGGCTTTACCTGCTTAAAAATAAAGATGAAGTTTTGAGTGTATTTAAAGCATTTCATGCTATGGTCCAAACCCAGTTTTCTGCGAAACTCCAAGTCTTGCGGTCTGATAATGGTGGTGAATATGTGAATCATCAATTCCGAGCATATCTTCAGCACCACGGCATCATTCATGAAACTTCATGCCCTCAGACTCCTCAACAAAATGGAATTGCCGAGCGTCGAAACCGCCATATCCTTGAAACTGCCCGAGCTCTTCTAATTGGAGCCCATGCTCCACAGAGGTTCTGGGCTGATGCCATAACTACTGCCGTACATCTCATCAATCGAATGCCCTCTAAAGTATTGAACTTTCATACCCCATTGCAGTCACTTGCAAATTTCACTTCAGTGCCTGCACATCTAATGCTACACCCTCGTGTTTTTGGTTGTGTTGCTTATGTCCATCTCCATAAAAATCAACGGACGAAGTTCGATCCATGTGCTCGTAAATGTATTTTTTTGGGCTATGGATTTCACCAAAGGGTTATCGGTGTTTTGATCCGATCTCGAATCGCACGTTTATCACTATGGATGTCACCTTTGTCGAAACAGAAACCTTTTTTGCACCTCGTTCTTCTCTTCAGGGGGAGACTAGACTTGAAGAGCCGAACTGGACAGAATTGGATTGGCCAAACTTACCAGAAACAATTGCAGAAACACGACAAGAAGATCATGCAGTTGAACACCACCACGACACTACATCCTCCTTCCCCTCTACAGTACGCGACGACCCAACTCCTCAAAATGATCCTGAGGTAAGCTCTATTAACACCAATGTTACAACAATTCCTACTAGTTATTTCTTACTGAACAGGCAAAATCGTGGGAAGCCTCCAACTCGATACTCTCCAGACACTAAGAACAGGGGGTCGAGGTATCCCATTGCAAATTATGTGTCCACAGAAAGAATGTCCACTCCACTCAAAAAATTGACGCATAATATTTCAACGTGCCAAATTCCGACGAGAATCGAAGAAGCATTGAACGATCCAATGTGGACCCAGGCAATCAAAGAAGAAATGGAAGCATTAATGAAAAACAAAACATGGGACCTAGTGCTTTTACCGGGAGGGAAGAAGACAGTGGGATGCAAGTGGGTGTTCTCTATCAAACACAAGGCTGATGGATCCATCGAAAGATACAAAGCACGACTCGTGGCAAAGGGATATACCCAAACCTATGGTATAGATTATCAAGACACCTTCTCACCAGTAGCTAAGTTGAACACCATTAGAGTTCTCCTATCCCTCGCAGCAAATTTAGATTGGCCTCTACACCAATTTGATGTGAAAAATGCCTTCCTTCATGGTAGTCTTCATGAGGAAGTCTACATGGATATTCCTCCAGGGTACTCAGTTGCCACAGGAACTAAGGAAGTATGCAAGCTAAAGCGAGCTTTGTACGGTTTAAAACAGTCACCACGAGCATGGTTCGGACGATTTAGCATGGCAATGAAGAAGTATGGCTACATGCAATGCAATGCAGATCACACCTTATTTCTCAAAAGACAAAAGGGAAAGGTAACTGCTCTTATCATTTATGTCGATGATATGATAATTACAGGGGATGACCATCAAGAGATGGCAAAACTTCAAGAGCAACTAGCGAGCGAGTTTGAAATGAAGAATCTCGGAGGCCTCAAGTACTTTCTTGGAATAGAAGTTGCCAGATCTAACCAAGGTATCTTCTTATCACAAAGAAAGTACATCTTGGACTTATTATCAGAAGTTGGACTGCTGGATTGCAAGCCTGTAGATACTCCAATTGTTCAAAACCATAAACTTGGGATGTATCCGGACCAAGAGATGACTGATAAAGGAAGATATCAACGATTAGTGGGAAAACTAATCTATCTCTCCCATACTCGACCAGATATTGCATATGCTGTCAGTGTGGTGAGCCAATTTATGCATTGTCCTAGCGAGAATCACATGGAAGCTGTAATTCGAATTCTGAAATACTTAAAGTCCTGTCCTGGAAAAGGAATCATGTTTTCGAAGAACAAACACCTCAATGTTGAAGGGTATACGGATGCAGATTGGGCCGGAAATATTTCAGACAGAAAATCAACTTCAGGATACTTCACATTTGTTGGGGGAAATCTTGTGACGTGGAGAAGTAAGAAACAAAGGTAGTGGCACTTTCTAGTGCAGAGGCGGAATTTCGAGGTGTCGCTAAGGGACTATGCGAACTCCTTTGGTTAAGAGGCTTACTAACCGAGATTGGCTTTGCCCCCACATCACCGATGAACCTCTTTTGTGATAATAAAGCTGCCATAGATATATCACATAATCCGGTTCAACACGATCGGACCAAGCATGTGGAGATAGATCGCCATTTCATCAAACATAATCTTGATACCAATGTTATCCAACTTCCCTTTGTAAAATCTGAAGATCAACTTGCGGATATACTTACAAAGGCTGTGTCAAGCAAAGACTTTCACAACTCACTGATCAAGTTGCGCATAAGGGATCCATATGTATCAACTTGAGGGGGAGTGTTGGCGTGAGTTAAGGGATTGAGAATAAAAATATATTCTTTCCATTCTACTATAACGTGATTGTTGGGAAATTTATGGTGTAGAGTAGATACAGTACTTACTTAGAATAGGAGATCTATGTGTGTATATATATGTATCTCGTATATTCTCTTCAGTATAATAATAAAATATATTCCTAGATCAGACAGACATTTGGACGAGGTGTTGGTGGAGGAATTGGTGGTGGAGTTGGAGGTGACAGTGGAGGAATTGAAGGTGGAGTCGGTGGAGGCTTAGGCGTTAGTATAGGTGGCAGATTTGGTTGTGGTGGAGGTGGTGGTGGTGCGGCGGCGGAGCAGATGTGGTGGTGGTGATGCGGTGCCGGAGAGAGGAAGAAGACGGAGCAGGCCTTTTCTCTTTCCCTTTTTTTGTTTTTCTTTTTCTTTTTCTTTTTCTTTTGAGATAAGGGATTTTTCATATTGAATTTTTAGTAATTTGATATGATAATTCAGGTGGTGGTAGGGCGGTGGAGAGAGATGTTGGTGGCGGTGGTGTGAAATATCCTGATTCCCCTGTTTTGCAGCAAGAGGGAGACGAAGAAGATGATGGGTAGAAGTTGTGAAAGTTTCAAATTAAGTTCAATTGAGTCCCTGGTACTTTCAATTTCACCTCTTATAATATTTTCAAGTAAAAAGACGAAAAAGCCCTTGTACTTTCGCATGTGCATCGCGCGTGCGTTGAAAAATGAGAATATTCGCCGGAATATTCCCTCCAGGTGGTTATGTGCGTCAAAAATGAATGTTTGGGTGCCGCCGTGCAACTTTTTTTAGTTGAGGTGGGAAAGTGCAAAAACGGGCAAAGTCTAGGTGGGAAAATGCTATTAACCCAAAACAAAATGGTTTTTTCGAAAATTAAAATCAGACGGAAATATAAAAAATTCCCAAAGTTCTACATACATTTCCACTTCCAATTCAAAAAAAATTGAATAAATCGAATATCAAAATTTTGAAAATACGAATAAAAGTAAGTGTTCTAAAATTCGAAAGTTTCGGATTGACCGTGGAAATGGAAATTATATTACATCTTTCGCCCCTAGTTGTGGTTATAATATACATTATAACCTCAATAAATTAATAACATCGCTTAAATAATATTTTTTTTCCGGTCTCGACTTGGGTATAACGTGCTAAATTAATAATTTGCTACATTTATAAGATAATAAACATCTGAAAATTTCAAGAAGCTCCATCTAATATATAAATTAATAATCCATAAAAATAATTGTTAAATTACATAGTACAGTACATTTTTTTACATGTGAAGACTTAATAAAATATGATTTATTTATCTCTTCTTTCTTGTTGAAGTTCACATCTGACATCCCAATCAATCTTATCCTTCACTTTTATTAACATGGTTAGAACTTCTAGTGTGTTTCTCATAATTAAAAAAAAATGTTCTATACCATTGTTGCTTTAAGCGCTTATGTTCGAGGAACGTACTCTAGTACATTGAACTAATGGTATCTATATATATATATATTGAAAATAATAATAACAATAATTTCATGAATAAATAATTATTAATTTATCGATAAGTTATTAATTCGCTAAATTAATAGGATTTTGATAGTCTCAGTTGTATTAATTTATAGATATTTAACTGTATATATACATATATTTATATATTAGTTATTAGACATGTTATCAATAATTTTGAAGTGCAAATGGCAAATAGGCCCATGACAAGAGATTTAATTAGAAAAATGACATCCAACTTTTTTGTCTTCCAAATAAATCCAGTTCATTCAAACTTATTTGTAAATAAAGAAAAACCCTTTTATATATACCAAAATAACCCCAAATTCCTTGAAACACGAAGAGCCTGTTTGGCTAAGTTTATAAGCTCCTAAAAACATCTTAGAAGATGTTTAAGAGCATATAAATGTTTAAGAGCATATAAGCTGTTAAAAAATGTTTGGTGAAAAAAAATAGAAAAAATATTATTTTTTCAAAAAATAAGTTGTTAGGGAGCTTATAAGATGTTTTTACAAAAATACCTTTACTCCACCTTTTTTTTTCTTTAAGATCTTATTAGCTTCTTTACTAAAACACTCAAAATACAAAATTACCCTAAAATACTTTATTATATTACATGACTCATAATAACATTTAGGGGTAATATGCTAGAGGTCCCTTAAACCAAACATAATTAGATGTGGGATACAACCTTAATATTCTTTTCTGAACTAAATCCCTCATTCATGGATAAATTTGAAAGACAGACCATTTTTTTAATTTATCCCAAGACTGCCCTTACGGTAACAGTTATTGGGAATGGAAACAAATCATGTTCCTTCTCTTTCCTCTATCTCCCTCCCGATTCTTCTCTGCTATCAACATTTCTCCTCGCGTCTCCTGTATATTCTTGTTCTTCCCATTTTTTCTCCATTCTTTTTTTTCGATTCTTCTCAACCACTATCCAAAAAAAATTCATTCTCGCAATTTCTAACTTTTTTCTTGCCAATGAATCCAATTTGATGCTGATTTGTGGAAGTGAATAATTAAGTCTGCTACGATAATATGATTGAATGAAACTTGGATATGCATGTTGTGTTCGAACTAGCGGACTGTGCGTATTGTGAAATCAAAGGATAACCATTCACATTAATTTTGATATTATTTTTGAGGAATTTGATGTGCAACTATCGAACTTGTATGGTTTATTGAGTGACTCGAAGTGCATCTTCTGGGCTATTTGAATTTTTGCTAAGATGTGAATTATATTTACATATTGATATTGTTAGTGATTTGTTATCGATCGTATTTGTGTTTGCAGATTGCATATCCATAAAGGCCTGAGTTATTTGATGTGAATGCTTAAGTATAGTCAGAGTATATATATAACCACAAAATTTGTTGTTGGTGTTGGAATAGCAGGACATAGTATATTATAGTCATCTTCCTGTTTGCCAAATATTCATAGTCTATTATATATAGTCTACGTATATGTCTATATGTTGTTTGTTTATACGATTATATGATTTGTGTTAGGATTATAAGCGATTATTAGTAGATTTTGTTTACACGTTGTTGTATATAGAGACCTGGATCTGCTTTGTTGTGGATGTCATTGTGTTTATACTAATAATTGTACATGAACAAAGTATAATATTATATAGTTATCATTTGAGATATTGAATACCAGACTGATTTAGGGATTTTGAAATCATATTCCAGTACTGTATTCTCTTAGGGATGGTGCACTTTTATCACTCATTGTGCAAATACAAAGTATCTTCATTAATCTGTAGGATAGCATAGATGAATACATTATATTATAGTATAGTTCAACATTTGTGATATTGAATACCAGTCGGTGTACAATAATCTTTAGTTGGTATGTTCAATTTCCTGTAAAGCAATGAATGAAATCAAATGTATAAAAAATCTATGTTGAATTATGACCAAAGGTACTTATCCAATATAAAAATAATAATATATAGATAGGACATAGTGTCAATAACGACCAACTTGTTTCGAATATTTTACCCAAAAACTAGAGTTAATAACCATAATTATGTTTACATGCCAACAATTCAAATGCCATTTGCCTAAACGGAGTTGCGTACACAAGACAAACAAAATGAGACTACTGTATTGCTCAATTGAGCTTGTAATTCAAAAGATGTTCTACAATGTTCTTTCTCATATATGTAATATCATCATCTGCTTCTTTGATATCCAATGGTATCCGAATAAAATATTCCCTAATGATGTAGAGCACCATTACACCACAATCGTTGGAACCAGCTTTCTGTTGCGGACTAATTTCAACTGTCAACGGTTTGTCGATTAGAATCTCTGATAGCCCCGTGACTTGTGCAGTTTTTTCCACATATGTTTTCTGTGTTTTATTTATAGAATTTAAAATATCAGTGTATGTAATTCGAAGAAAGTCATGGTACACGTCAAGTTAGACCTGAATTGAGATATGTAACCACCTTTATTTCGCGTTCTTCACGCAACATTCATGGCCTCTTCTACAAATGTAACAAACCATATTTATTTGTCATGAAAGCTACATGTGTGGGTGGAGATTAAAAAAAAAATACACATACCATTTAATTGTAGAATCAGTAGCTTTTTATTAAGAAATTTGAATATTTCTAATTGACAGACAAACATAGACTATCACAGTACCCATAGAATACCACAATACTACATAGATTATACAGATAGTTACATATGCATATAGAGCTTATGTACACTTTTCATTAACAATAAACTTACAAATAAGCTAAACATGCAGCTATATATCATCTCTGTCCCATTGTGAATGCACAAAATATGTATATTTGTTCACATTACCAATTGATTCCAGTTAGGTGATGCACCATTTGGTGGTCAGATATATCAATTACATAGACAATCATCTAACATCAACTATTTCATAGGTCAGCAACATCGGTCAGCAAAAAAGAATGAATCACACAACAACATAACTACAACAAAATATATACAATTGTCAGTTTATAGACTACTATAGAAATACAAGTATTAATTCATAAACTACCATATTAATACAATTGTTAGTCTACAGACTACCATAAAAATATATAGTCTATGTACACCAACTAGCAATAATCACACAAAACAGAACCTTAACATAATATACAACAACACTCACACGTCAGCAAAAAAATGCAGAAGACTACGATTACCAAATAACGAATTACAAAATCAAACTACAAAAATATTTTACGCGCCCAGACATTTTTTGTTGTGGGTGGAATTCATAGTTACCCAAAGATTTAGACAAAAGCAAACAACAACATATACATATGTTCAATCGTACCAGGATCTAGCGCATATATGTCCTGCTGCCCCTTCAACCGCATCTCCCCTGCGTATTTGATTTTGTAGAAACC
The DNA here is from genome assembly GCF_000504015.1 of Erythranthe guttata. Next base: position 1,088,792 of record NW_012194661.1, read on the forward strand.
GTAATTTTTTATTTTAAATAAAATCAAACAAACCAAAAGAGACTCAATCTGTTACTTGTAGTAAATATCCACAGAAGTAAACGACGCCGAAATAAGCTAATGTAGCATCAAATTCTTCGATCAAGGCCCTAATATAAATATTATATTTTGTGAAATCTGCATAATTATGAATGAATATTTTTTTAATTGACAAATTGATTGATTCAATATGTTTGTCTAAATGGGGAAAAAAATATCTAAGAAATCTCCTCAAGCCCAAGAATTTTTTTATCAATTTCCCCCATTGAACCAAACAAAATTAAATGCTAAAGGGGCAGCAAGTAATAGTGGAGTGGAGTGGTATTAGAATTTGAAAAGCGATGCTAATTTGCAATTATAAATAGCCTCGTGGGCTAACCATTATAGTCATGAGTCATGACACAAACTTAGCATATCTAATATTAATAGTATCTTGTTCGTCGGTTTTGATGACGCAAGCATGATGTCAGCTCAGATCTCCTCCCGTCAACACTGGGAAAGTTTTCCCAATGTAAGAATTCCGACGATTAAGTCAAAATTTGTATTTATATGCATATTGTGGATTCTAGTAAAAAACCATTATAGGGTAAAAATTTGAGTCAACCCACTATTTATAGAAGTCTCCCTTGCTTGAAATGTAAGATTCATTAGATTCTTTAACCTAATTACCTTCTTATTTGGGCATGCTGCATTAATGAAATTTTAGGTTAAATGAGTTCGTCCGAAACCCCAATTCGAGGTCACGATGTCAAGCCTATGGCCTCATCTCACGTCGTTGTATGCGGTAAAGGTAGAGAAAACCTTGTCTTCCTTTTTAAGGTTTGGTATATCTTTGATGGAACTGGATTTTTAATTTGGGTCGCCCTTTTTGGGCTTTATAGTCAGATTATTCTATTTATGTAGACTATGTAGACTGCGCTCATATGGGCCACATGGTCCATGTCAAATGCAAAGTGTTCAACTCCATGAAAACCGAATTAGAAATCCAAACCGGTCTTCGTATAATGTGCCTGACACTACTAATTAGTTAATACTTAAGGGTATTTTCTAAACATTGCTAAATTATATGGAAAACAAGCCATAGAATTATGTATATTCTCAACCAATTTACTTGAGATAAAGAAATAGTGTTTAAGATCATAATTAAATTTGATTTTTTATGTTGCTATGAGGGTGCTCGCCCCCGATTTGCAGTAGAAAACGAGAGGAACGGGGCCCTAATCTGGGGCGGTGGAGGGCGGGGGGCTGGATTATGATACGGTTAATGTGGGATTTGGAAAAATAGGATCTTAGAGATTACTAATGGCGAGATTGGTGGGATTTAATTTCACCTTGCCAAATAACGAAATAGACGGCGTTAATATCACCGTAAGGGTATTATAAGCACAATTTCACAAAAGGATGCGAGGCTAATATTTTTATAGGCTTGGGCGTAGCATCTTATAAGTTTTCCCACTAGGGGTGCATATCTTAAAGCCCCTAATCAAAACAACGAATTCTTGTAATCAAGATTAATAATTAATTAAATATAATTATCATAATGGTCATAATAATTGTAAAAAAATTATTCTCTATTTATACTTTATATGTATATAAAAATACCCGAATATTCTAGTTATCTCAATAATAAATTATATTTCTTTTATCTATCATTAAAAAAATTATATTCTTTTACAACCTTTATTTTATATTAATATATTCATGGGACAAAAAACTAAAACTTCCACAAACCTCTTTCATAAAATATTTTATTACACTTTATTTTCTTAGAAAAGATAGTCAAATATCATATCAACATACATAAAAAAATATATTAGTTTATTTAATATATAATTTTATATTATTATTTTATATTTAAAAAATTAATTTATAAATATTATAATAATATTCTAGGAATAAAAGTATTTGAGTCAAATAAATTTATAACTCAAATAAATTTAACAGTTATAGCAATAAACATACATTTTATTTCCAAACACCTGAACAACTTTTAAAAACTAAAGATAACTTATAAGCTACATATCCAAACACCTTAAAAATAATTTTTAAAATAGGATCTAACAGATTATCAGCTACTAAAACATCTTATCAGATGTAGGAACTTATAAGATGTTTTAAGTAAGCTTAATTAAACGGGCTCTAATTCAACTCCAATTTCATGATTTACCCTTCAAATTCACCTATTAACCAATTTTGACCCCAATGTTGATCGACATCGCCGGTCTCCCGCATTGATTTTTTTTTTAAACTTATTTTTTCTTAAATATTTTATTATTAATATTACTGTCTTGGCCTGCTATATTACTGTATCGACAGTAATTTAACTGTTTGAGACAATAATATTATTGTATTAATTATTTTACTGTCTTGGCCTGTAATTTTGGTATCATCGACCGTAATATTACTGTCTCATGCAATAATATTACTATTTGGGACAGTAATAGTAGTAATATTACTGTTTTGGTATTCAATATTACTATATCATACAATAATTTTGTTGTTAACACAGTAATTTAGAGAGGGAAAAAAAATCAATTCCAGAGACGTGGCCGGAAAAAAATTTAAGATAAAAAATAGTCATCACAAACTCAGCCGGCACTCGCCTCTACTCTTTATCTCTGGACTCCCTCGACTACAACAACGATGCCCACCAAGTGATCGACGTAATGCCTCTGAAGACATTGTACCGCACATGCGTCCCTCGTTTGCCTGCTTTGCCGGTTGCCTCCTGCAATGGCCTGATGCTGCTTTCGCACTACGACGTGGATAAAATTTGGGCAATATTCAACCCGGTAATGCAAGATTTCCACGAGGTGTCTGAGTTCGATTACGATTCACGATTGATCGGCACTGGGCTTGGGTATTGTTCGGCCTCCGACGACTACAAAGTTGTTAGGATAGATGAAATTCTTCGCCGTGGTAAAATTGTATACCAGACTTGCGTTTATAGCCTGCGGTCGGGTTTTTGGAAGGTGATTAACGACTGCCCTAGTGATTTCCCATGGCTTAGCCCCGGGGTTTATCTGAATGGAGCATTGTACTGGAGATCATGGGATTTCATAATTGCACTCGATCTCGAAACCGAAAATTACGACAAACTTCCTCTGCCTCCCGATTTAGGGAAACCTTTCGAAACGCGCGTAGATGCTTTTGGTGGATGCTTAATTCTGAGCTGCTACTACATGATGAATCGCATCGATGGATGGATGATGAAAGATTGTGAGTGGGTAAAGTTGTTTACATTTGGGGAAGGATATGGTAGTGGTACTAGGTGGAATCTCAGACCTGTTGCTTATTTTAAGAGCAAAGGGCAGGTTTTTCTGCTGCACGATAGCGGGTTTTTTATGTTGGATATCGAGAGAAATCTTGCGAAGAATGTTACCATTGATGGGCTTCCGGAATTTTTCTCTTGTCAATTTTTCCCAGGAAGTATTCTTCCGCTCGATGAAAGTTATGCCGTTGAAGTGAAAAGTAGTGCCGGAACGAAGAGGAAGAGGAAGAAGAAGACGGCTAATAAGGTGAAACTTACTCAAGCTAGCACCTTTTTTTTTTTTTTTTGCTTTGGATGATTAAATTCTGTTTAGCTTATTTTTCAAAATCTGAAAGCCAATTGTTTTTCCTGTAAAAAGACAATTGTTTTTCTTGGCAATTATCGAAGGATGAGAGCCTCAGCACATATCATATTTAAAAAGTTATGCCATTTAAAATGATTTTTTTTTTTTAGAATTGAGCATTATTCTTATTACATAAATTGTCTTTCCTATGTGAATTGAGGAGAATCTTAGGTCAGTACGTGGGGATTTTATTTTTCATTTTGTGATTTTGTATTTAATTAGAGACTTATCATCAAAAAAAAAAATTTAACTTGGGAGATGTTTTAGCCTAGCAGTAAAATGTAAATTATGGCCTTTATTTTCATCAATTGCCGCATTAGCTGCTGATATTTGATAGGGATGAGATAGTAAGAACCTGAATTCTACTCTAGTATTTCCAATTTTCAGTTTCCTCTTTTTTTTTTTTTTTTTTTTTTTTGTCATTATGAGTTGCTTCACTTGGGCAGGCATCTATGAATTGACCTATAATCGAGTAATGGACTTTATTTTGGTGTTTCACTCTTGTTTGGATGCTTATGTTGATTGAATACAGTCTCGGTCACCAAGTTGATCATCTTAATGATGAAATGCAGTGAGAAATACAAATTTGCCCCTTATAAACAAGTGAAGCTTTAATTAGCTTTTTATCTTTCAAGTTATGCGCACAACTGAATATGTTCATACTCAAGTATTTGATAAATTATCTACATCCTTTGTGCTAAAAACGACGAACAATTTTTATCCTTGCAGGTTTAAGCATGATGTGACAATCACCGATGTTTTGCCCCGTTCAGATCCAATTTGGTCGAGTGAGGATGATGTTTAGTACTTGGACAACCTTCTTTTATTTGGTGGAAGCAAGGGATGCGTGAAAGAAGAAACTCGTAAATGCCTTTTGTCAATTAATCAACCCTACCTTCTCCTTTTTTGCACGGATAAATATGTAAGTCTTGAAAACGGCAAATGGATCTCTATTATACCACATAAATATATTATGATATTAGCTTTTGCAGTTTTGGCTATGCTTTATGGTGGTTACGAATGTTCTTGTTGGAAATTTTGAGTATTTGACTCAAATTTTGTTAAATATTTAAGTGGTTTAATTTAAATTCTCAAAATTAATTTTTGATGAATGATAAATTAATGGATTATTTAAAATATTTAAGTGTGGAAAATAATAAAGTGAAATGCCACCATTGAAAAAGATGGAGGTGTTTAAGCACCTATTAAATTGAATAGGTGTGTGGTTAATGGGAAAAGGTGTGATACCTTTTCATGAAATTATTTTCCTAAGAGTTGTGACTTGTGGTCATAACCTTTGAAAATCTATAAATAGATTCCAAAATCCACCATTTGAGATAGTTCATTATTCACATGGAATTCAATACGTTAATTGAATTCACTTCTCGTCATAACATATCATTGCATATTGTTGCATTAACAAGTCATTTCTTCGTGTCTTATAAAGTCCTAAACGTCGTTTCGTTCGCCGTGTTCCAATAATTGTTGTGCTGCTTTGTTGGAACTGAAAGAGTCGTTGTATCTTGGGAGACAATTGCCGTAAACTGAGAGCACTGCACGGGGCAAATTTGTCTTAAGGAGAAAAGACCTAGTTATTGCATCGACTACATTTTTCTTGTCAAACTTATGTCCAAATTTTGTTCGTTCCCATTTCAAAATACACACACCCAATTAACAATCTTAAGACAAATTTTCAGTTGTATTTTCGAGATGGAGAAGAAGATATTCTGCCCAAAATCCAAGAAGTTACAAAATCAAATTGGAGGAGAATGTCATTTTCAGACATAACACAACGTCTATGTTCCAGCCCATTATCGGAGGTGATACGGTCAGTATCTGTAAAAGTACCATTTCACAAAAGTTGTAGAAAATCAAGTGTTCTTTCTAGAACATGTTAAATCATCTAAATCGGAGTTCATACGGAGGAGTTATGACGAAAACACGAAAGGGTGTCAAAACTGCCAACACACCTTTTCATGAATAATGCAACCGTTCGTGAGGCGGTGCAACCCCAGCGTACCAACACGTCTCTAACACATTATGGTGCACGAAATTTTGGTGAAAGAAGACCAAATTCAAGAATAATGATGGAATTATACCCTAAATATGACGAGATATTATATAATTATTGATTCATGAATATTATTTAATATTTTCATCGTTCCATTGTAGGTGCAATTTTACATAGCACACATTCTTCGACTTGGAGGCTTAATTTGATCATGATCCAGTCCGAATCTTAGAAAACTTAAAAGACGAAAGTTGTAGGAAATTTCGTTGGCTAATCGGATCATATTGAATCAACAAAATCGGACATCGGATGCTAAATATATGATTAAGTTTTTCAGTGCTGCCAAAACTGCCGATGCATTCCTTATGTAAGAATTTCAAATTCGTCCCAGAAGTTTGAAACGACACGTTTATAATTATTTCGGGTACGCCTTTTTATTAATTTACTGTATCTCATGCAATTAAGTGATAATATTATATGATAAATAATATGGTATTATATGAGATAGAAACATGGTTATGTTGCATGATAAAATTATGGCGTAATAATATTTGCACTATATGTTATAATTGGCATGATAACATTATTTATGAGAGTATGATAAATCTTGAATGTTGTTATGTTCGAAGCATGATAGATACTTTGAATGTTATTTCGATATGTTGAGATGCATGGATTAATGTTGATATATGCATGAGATTTTGCTGAAATTCGTATGCAGAATTTAAATTAATTTAGTGCATAATATTATGAGATGCTAGTATTGTCGCACACTTGAAATAACGTATAATAATATTTTTTTTATGTTATATTATTTGTATGATATCTATGTCAATGAGTACATAGAATTAGAAGCATATAATATATGTTTGTTGAAACATATTTTTTATGAATTGGAAATTATGTTATAATACGTGGTTAAGTTATATGAATATTTATGCTATGAATATAAATAATTTTCAGCATGAATAATGATGTTTAATCGGATATGTACGAATGGATTATCTATTCCATGTTAATTTTGAAATGCTTATTTACATATAAGTATTTTGTATACATATATTATATGATGCATGTGAATATTTGGAATTATCTAATTATGATTATGTGCATATATGTATGTTTATAAGCTCATGATTAACTCCAAATGTTATGTTATATCATAGATATTCATGCTATTTGTGATATTATTATGCTTAAATTCAATATTTAGTATATTGAATATCAAGTTGATGCATTTTTATCTTTAAAATGATAATTTCATATGTGTGTGCAAGTAGAGGCATGTAATATTTGAAATTGATATATAATCGAAACTCAAGAAGCTCAATTTCTAAAGGAATATTTGAGCAGTTGTTATCTAAAAAAAACATCGAAGATAACTGATCTATTGGATTGTCGTGATTTTTAGATATTGTATTCATAAGACATAAGTATAACTTATGAATGAATGAAATAGAATTTTATGATGTTGAACATCTGATCCATTCGTAAAGCAATGGATGTTTTTTTTCTCTTACGGAAAATGTCAAACAATCTCTATACGCGAGATTATTGTGGCCAGTTGCACTGTTGGATCAAAGGATTTGAATTGTGTACAAACTGTCACAATTTGATAAGAACTTTCTTGATTTCAGTATCTTGAGAAGTTTCCTATAGTGTGTTCTATTAAGACAAAATAAACACAGTGTGTATAAAGTTAAATCACATTGGTGATTTAAAAGATTGTACAATTTATGAGAAAAGTATTTGTGACTTTTGTGGTATTTATACCAAAAATTTTATAATGTATCTTTGTTAAGCAACAAAGATGAGGCCTTAGAATCATTTAAATGAGAATGATCATGGTATATGAATAAAAAAATTTATTCAAAGTGATTGACGTGGATGATATGGAGTATTTTTTGACAAGTTTCGTACTTATCAAATCGCTAGTCCTTATCAACCACAGTTGTAAGTATTGAGAAATGAAATACTCGAACTGTTAATGAGTAAGAAAGCCATGTTGATAATTCTAGAGTAAGCTAGAATTTGTGGGGGAGATTATGGCTCACCACTTTCTCATTATTTTACCACATAAAGGTTTTGGACCATAGAAATGTGGGGGTGTTTTGACTAAGGTAAAAGTATCTAAGTTGAACATATTGAAATGCATATTTATTAAATATGCTAAGTACGAAAGTGCTCAAGATAGTCATTCTTGAGGCAAATAAATGTACGATCTTTGAAATTAAATGTGTTTGAAAAATTGGATTTTGACCAAGTTTGACAAACAATTTAAGTGGATTCCATTTGTTAAGTTATGGAATAAAAACCTACACTTTGACTAGATAAATCTAGTGTGTTTAATTTCTCAAACTCGACTAGGGGTGAATGGGAAATTAATGTATATGGAGGTGAAAAGTCACCATCTCACATTGACAATGAGCTACATTTAAAGAGTGTAAATGGTTAGCTAAAGATATATCTCTCTATGAGATCAAGTGGTAATTTATAAAGTGATAAATAACCAATTTTTTTATTAGATTAAATGGTAATTTATAAAGTGATAAATTACCAAACGCTCAATAAAAGAGAGCTACGAAATCAATAGTTTGATTTTGGTTTTCTAAATTATGAGTTAGTAAATGTATAACTCGAGCAACTAATGAAGTGTTGTCCAAATTGGAGGTTAATTGTCTTTGAGACAAATGGAAAATTTAGTGAAACTCGTATAGTATGAACTTAAATAAGTTCTAAAGCAATTGTACATTTGATAAGAATTGTTGTCAAATACTTTTAAACTTGGCGAGTCTGAAAAGTACGTGTGTGATAAATGCACATAAGAGTACATGTTTTTGAGTAAATGACATGTTAATCATGCTGTGTAATCATGGTATTATCATGAAAACTAATGAAATATTAGTAAAAGATTTCAATGTGGAAAATATGGTCCTATTGATGCAATCTTATTGAGATTAAAATCACTAAGGATTTTATGAATTATTGGAGTCTCAGTATGTTGAGACAATGCTAGTCATATTGAACTCATCAATATAAGACTATAAAGAATAGTGGTGAACAATGATTCAACTAAAATATTCTTGAATAGATTGTAGTTTAATGAACTACATGTTGATTGACTCATTAAGCAAGTCAAGTAAGTAGGTAATCCTATATGTAATAGATTGATAAACTAATAAGTTTTATTGGAAGTACAAACGTAAATTACATTATAGAAGATATCCAATTATACTTGAAAAGTAAATTCATACGAATTGGATATGTGTTACTAAGATACTAAGTCCATAAATGATTTTGTATTGTGGAAGTCCTCAAAATAAATGTATAACTTGATTCACTATGGAATTCGAGACATAACTTGGAAGTTAAAGAAAAATGTTGGATAACTCCACAATTTTCTAGAGGACATTATATGATGGACTTAGTTGGTGCTTGAAAATAATTGTAGTAGTCAATTGGCTGTACAAAGAGCACAAAATAATATGTAAAATGGTAAAGTCTCGATCGTAGACGTAACACCATTTAGCAATTGATCTCTAGTGAAATTATAAACGTTGACTTTACGAAGTCAAGAGATAATTTGGTTGATCATTGACGAAGGAATCAATAGAGATCAAATGTGCTAGTTAGTGATGGGAATGGGTCTATAAACCCACAACTCAAACGAAAATCCATGATGGTAACCCAACCTTGTAGATTGGAGATCCCAAGATCTTAGTTCAATAGGATAACTAAGTTATGGAAATTCAAATCGAGCACTTGGAAATAATTCCTACCATTCCCTAAAATCCAAGTGCTACCTGTCGAATGTGGTGAGGTTAAGTCTAGTGACTTTTAATGATTCCTATGACCTTTTAAGGTGGAATACGGCAGGGTATTCTTTATGGGAGATCACCTATTTAAGTGTGAAGTATAGGGCCGCTTCAATGAAACACTTATGAATCCAAGAATTGGTCCAAGGCCGAAATGGACACAACGTGAGAACAAACGACGTTAGAGATGTTATTGTGTAAGTGTTGTTGTCTTGGTTTACACAAAAGTTGATTAGTTCAAGACATCGCGTTCACTAAGCAACAAGTAAATCCGACAGCATTTTACTAAGGAAGGTTCAAAGCCATAAGCTACCTCTCCCGATGCAATAACAAATCGCTTGGACTTTAAATGTGTCTGCATGCATTAATTTCATTCATGTGGGGGATTGTTGGAAATTTTGAGTATTTGACTCAAATTTTGTTGAATATTTAAGTGGTTTAATTTAAATTCTCAAAATTAATTTTTGATGAATGATAAATTAATGGATCATTTAAAATATTTAAGTGTGGAAAATAATAAAGTGAAATGCCACCATTGAAAAAGATGGAGGTGTTTAAGCACATATTAAATTGAATAGGTGTGTGGTTAATGGGAAAAGGTGTGATACCTTTTCATGAAATTATTTTCCTAAGAGTTGTGACTTGTGGTTATAACCTTTGAAAATCTATAAATAGATTCCAAAATCCACTATTTGAGATAGTTCATTATTCACATGGAATTCAATACATTAATTGAATTCACTTCTCGTCATAACATATCATTGCATATTGTTGCATTAACAAGTCCTTTCTTCGTGTCTTATAAAGTCCTAAACATCGTTTCGTTCGCCGTGTTCCAATAATTGTTGTGTTGCTTTGTTGGAACTGAAAGAGTCGTTGTATCTTGGGAGACAATTGCCGTAAACCGAGAGCACTGCACAGGGCAAATTTGCCTTAAGGAGAAAGAACCTAGTTCTTGCCTCGACTACATTTTTCTTGTCAAACTTATGTCCAAATTTTGTTCATTCCCATTTCAAAATACACACACCCAATTAACAGTTCCAAGTTCTTGTTGATTTAAGTGCTTTCATTGCCTGGTTTATATGGTATAATCTTGAGGGTTGAAAATTGTGATTGTTTGGCGAACCCCATAAGATCTATTGAATCATGTCGTACGCCTTCGATATCTCTAAGTTAAGAATAGTGTCGCCTTGAAGTAGTCGTATGCATCTCTTAAGCCAACAATATATTATCAATGATAAGTTTATTCCGAACAAACCCACTCTGAGACGGAGCAAGAATCTAAGGCAAGAAAGGATCACGTTGTTTGTAATGATATGAGTAATAGTCTTGTTGGTCACATTGTACAAGCTGATGGCAACGATTTGCTTCTATGCTGAATTTAAAAAAAAAATACGAGATCCGTCCAAGGTAAAATACTAAATTCTTTATCGAATCAGTCAATCCAAACAATGTAAAATAATTTACTTTTATGGATTTGAAGCATTCTCTAAAATACTTTTATCCAAATGCAACTTAGTTCATTCAATTGGTTATAATGTTGAAAATAAGATTCACAGAAGATTATTTTGTTGGTTCTTTTAGAATATAAAGTTAACTCATTCACAAACTAGATGACATTGAACAAAACAATTAGAATAAAGATTGTGGTGCAATCTTGGTTATAGTAAACGGAATAACCTTGAGGTTATTAATTTTACTAGCACATTTGGTATGTGTTTAACCACAGTAAATAAAATAATTGTTTCGTCACTAATCAAATGAAACTATATTACTCTCTAAAAAAATTGAAAGAAAAAAATTGAAAGGGTTAATTTCACTTACCTTCCATGCCTTAATATGAAACCTTCAGTTACGTGCTCTATACTATCAAAACATTCAGTTACCCCCTTAATTAATATGTTACAATTATTATACCATTCTTTTAAGTTTTAAGTCAAATGTCTCCATCTTTATTTTCAACAAGAATATACTTCTATTATTTTAACTGTTCGTTTTAATTACTGAAGTTATTCATCAAAATTATACGCCATGATAAATTTATATTATGTAGTAACAAAATTAAATTTAAGGCGTGTAATATAATTTTAAATAGTAAGTTTCATTGCAAAGCTTATCGAATAAATTATAGAAAACACATTTAGTGACATTTTTTTTCACTCTAATTTTTAATGTTAGTTTATACTTTATGCTTTATTTGTCTTTAGAATAAAAGTGTTTAAAAAAATTAGGACGAAGAAAATTAAAAACAATGATAAAAAATAAATCTTAGTATAAACTAAAAATATGAGAATATTTTTAATATAAAATTAAAAGGTTCGGGTTTGTAAAATAATGAAATAGAAGAGTCATTTTTCTATTAAAATAAAGAGGAATAAACTTGGTTTAAAAGAAAAATGTATGGTTGGCATGAGATGTAGTTCAATGGGGAGGTTTTGATAGTAGAACGGATGTAAGTGAAGATTTTATATTAGTAAATGGGAGGTAGTTAAATTAACCCAAAATGAAACTATATTACATTTTCATTATCAAACAATTACTTAGAGGGTGTTTGGCTAAGCTTATTTTAAACAGCTGATAAGCTCTTACGTCTGATAAGATGTTTTTAGAGCTGATAAGCTGTTACATCTTATTTTTATGATTAATTTTTAGAGTGTTTGGATAATGAGTTTATTTCCTATTTTTACTCATTATAAGATCTTAAATAAAAAGGTGGGGGTAGAGGTACTTATTTAAAAAGATCTTATTTGCTCTCCAACAGCTTATTTAAAAAAAAAATAAGATCTTTTTCTAAAAAATTACCAAACACTTTAGGAGAGCTTATAAGCTCTAAAACATCTTATAAGCTCCTTTTGACATCTTATAAGCTTAGCCAAACACCCTCTTAGAGGGTGTTTGGCTAAGCTTATTTTAAACAGCTGATAAGCTCTTACGTCTGATAAGATGTTTTTTGAGCTGATAAGCTGTTACATCTTATTTTTAAGATTTATTTTTAGAGTGTTTGGATAATGAACTTATTTCGTATTTTTACTCATTAAAAGATCTTAAATAAAAAGGTGGGGTAGAGGTACTTTTTTAAAAAGATCTTATTTGCTCTCCAACAGCTTATTTTAAAAAAAATAAGATCTTTTTTTTAAAAAATTACCAAACACTTTGGAAGAGCTTATAAGCTCTAAAACATCTTATAAGCTCCTTTTAACATCTTATAAGCTTAGCCAAACACCCTCTTAGTTCCTCCTTAATCTCTAGATAATTAATATCCCAATTTAATTAGTGATTTTGCTTCCATTATATAATGGCTGAGATTTTGAATCACTTAAGAGGGTCCGCCACTTTGGTATGCATTAGTTACTTAATAAAAAATATTTTTATCGTAAGGAATTTATCTATATCTCTGAAATATGAGATTGACAAATAACTTTGGGTGGTTGTAAGTAAGTCTCATGTCTGACACGACCGGATGCCTCAACCACTCGATCGCGTTTAGAAAATAACATAAAACGCCTCATACGAGGTGAGCCAAAACAACCTAAGGCTTGCCAAGAAATAGAAAAGCGCTAAAGCAGGGGATGATGTTGAGTGTAGATTTTACGCTCAATACGTTTACTTTACGTGTATCTTTTGTTTAGATTTAATTATATTTGTGCTTTAATTGATTGATTTTGTGTTTTATAGGTAAAAAAACGGGAATTAGGTGTCCATGAAGGAAAAAATATCAAAAAGAAAGGAAAAAGTTGCAAATAAGGAAATAAATCAAATTGGAAGAAGGAATCTCGTCACAACTTTGGCATTGTCCACCATTTCGAGCATATCTCTCTCATACGAACTCCAAATCAGCTGATTGTAGCGGCATTGGAAATCTAATTTCAAGGGCTACAATTCTTATTCACGCAATATTCCACAATTCGGACTCCAACATGGCGAAAATCGAAGAACAAATCCTGATGGGGGAAAGTGGCGGAAATTGATTCCTATTAGGTTTCCACTACTTCCTTATCAAAAAAGCCTATAAAAGCAACAAGTCTCTACACCATAAGGACGAAATTTCACACCACAAAACGCGAGGAACGAAGATCAACGGAGACTCAAGCATAGTTTTTCTTATTTAATTTATTTATTTTATTTTCTTTATCATAAGAATCACGAGTAGCTAAGTCTTTAGTTTCTAGAATTTTATTTCGAACCCTATATGGGATGTATGAACCTAATTCTATGATTTTATGCAAGTTTTAATTCCGGATTATTTTTTCTACTTGTTTTATTAAGTTCATGAAACTGGTGATCACTTTATGTGCTTTTATGTTATTATTAATCGCATGAATTGGAAGATCGGGTTAATAATTAGAACTGTGGTAGAAGAGCCTTTGTGGTATTAACATATGAATATATAATCTCTTAGTTAGCCATTATTGAGATTTGTGCTTAATGTTGTGTTTTAGAATTAATTGTGTAGGAATACAGTAATTGAATCTAGCGTATTAGAATGGTAATACACGCCGAAGCGGGTTATGATTAATTTAGCATCTCAGGTTAATAATCCGAGTTAATAACTTGCATAATTGAAGGAATTGAGGAATTAATAATCTCATAGGGGGAAGAATAAAATCCTAGCCTTGTTTTCTCTGATTAATCTTCACATTGCTTTCTTGCTTTTGTCCTTTTAGTTTGCTTAATTGCTTTAGTTTAATTTAGTTTATTAATTATCTTTCGTGTGTATGGTGGGCTTCATAACAATTGGTAGGATTTAGCGTCTAGGATTAGATAATTAAATATTCTCTGTGGGATCGATACTTGGAGTTAAAAATTCATTTTATTACTTGTACGATACGTGCACTTGCGTGTAGGTATTACCACTAACAGATGGGTACCCAAAAAAAGTCATGAGTTCCTGCAAGTGCAAACTCACTTGTGTTTTTTTGTACTTTCGGTATTTTGTACATGATATGCAAACTCACTCACTTGTTTCTTCTTGCTTTACACAAGTTGTACTTCTTACATTTATAGTTTTGATTTTCCTTTTCATCTTTTGAATTAAAACGATAATCAGTACTATAAATCATTACAAATGTTTAATATAATTCTAAGAGTTCAAAGATTTAATCCATAGTAGTATTTAAGAAGGAACATAAATGTTGGAGAAAGCTAAAGAGTTCTTGAGTGCAGGGATTCGTAGATGATTGCAAATAAATGATATACCCCTATTTATACAAGTCCACCTTCTCAAGGAACAATAGTGATCATCTTAATCTAATGGCTAAGAACATTACATATGATTTTCTACCAAATATATAAAAAAGATCTTCTAGAATCCTCTGAGTATCTCTACAAATCTAAGCCTATGAGCCATCTTTCATTGGGCTTGCTTGTTGGATGAATTAATTAAGCCACCTTCAATCTATGGAAAATGGACGGCCCGTGACATTCTCCGTCACCTAATACAGTGATGCTCTCGTTGTGCTATCAGTTTTATTTCTAATAAAAAAAATATAATTAAATATGTAATTTCATTTAGTTTATTTTGTTTTATTTTAGGGTAAATTCCACTTTCCACCCTTGTACTTTGGTTCGGTATCACTTTATTCCCTTCTACTCTCGATTGCATCGATTTGCCCCATGTACTTGAAAAATTGTCTCAATGTGGTCCTCGCCGTTAGTTTTCAGACATTTGACCTTAACACCCGTTTTGATCTAACCTCTAAAAATTTCAAAAACAGTCACGGCGTCCAAGTTTAAATAAATGATTAAAAAAAATCAAAACTATAATAATAAAATTAAAAAATGGACGAAAAA
>NW_012194661.1:1107197-1156156 GCF_000504015.1 Erythranthe guttata
AATTCGTAACGGAACTCCCGATGCAACTATAATTCTCTCTCACCTTCTCTATCTCTCTCTCATTTCTCCAGCAGTAGCTCGAAGTCCACCGGCTGCGGCGAAGAGAGCTGGAGCAGGAGCGGTGGAGTCGTGGTAGAGGCGGTGACACCGGGTGGAATCGTGGCGGTGGAGGTGGTGGCGGCAGGATTGGGGGCGCTTGTGGTCATGGTTGGGATGTTATTTATCTTTTAAAAATGACAGTTCCAGGTCTTCCTAAAGTTTGTAGGTGATTACGGCTGCAACTGCAGCGAGTAGGGTTTGGCGGTGGTTGCGTTGGTTAGTGATGGCTAGGAATTATTGGCGACTAGGGTTGGGGATAGTACTTCATAGTAAAGCATAGTACACTATAGTATACTATAGTACACCGTATCATATGACGATAGGAGAGGTGATGGCTATAGCGGTGGCGACGTCTATGGCGTTGTGGTTGCAGATCTAGGATTCCATATGTTGATTTTTTCTGATAAGTTTTGTCACCGAGTTGTTGGCGGCTAGGGTTTGGGATACACCATAATAAAGCATAGTACAATGTAGTAGGGCTGGGCATGGGACGGATCGGACAATTATCGGCCAGTTACCTACCCGATCCGACCACCCGATTTTGCTGAAAGTTAAAAACCATTACCGACCCGACCATTATGGGTAAGGTAAATGGTTGCAACCGACTTTGTGGGGTAAACAATGGGTGGTTGGTTGGTATTATCGACCATCTATTTATTATTATTTTTTACAATAATAAGATGTTTTAAAAAGTTTTTTCAAAAGAAATTCAAAATTTTGTGAAAAATTATGTTGTAAAAAATCTTAACTTTAAACTTAAAAGTTTATTTTATTAAACTTCTACAATAAGTAAATATATAATAAAAATAGGGAATAAGAATTATAAAATAGAAATAGTACGAAGAGATTTACGAATTTGTTTTTTGAGATTTTTAGTTTTTACTTATTTTATATATTATTTTAACATTAAAAAAATTAGAATTACAATTAGGTTTTTATAATAAAAAAATCAGTTGACCGATACTACTTGACCAACCGACGTTTGAGTAAACTGAATACCGCCGATCGACCCATTTATATATGGCTCGGTTAAAATTATCGACTCGACAACAAAATTATCGGCCGAAAGAAGCGGGTCGAAAGTGGGTTGGTTGGCCGATAAAATCGATCCATGGCCAACCCTACATTGTAGTATACTATAGTACACCGCAATATACTATAGTCTATTACAGACAAATTGGAAAATAGAATCTATGCCTGTTAGCCAATTTTTCTCACACTATTAATCATTAATAGATGTGTTTTTTTTTTATTTTTGTGAAAATTTCGTGAGTGCTACTGCTACTATTTTTATTATTATTTTATTTATTATTGAATTATCACTATTTATATGGGTCATGGGGTTCATGGGTTAGTCTTTTATTTTCCACTAAGTCCACTCTTTATTATGTCATGTGTCACGTTTTGTTTTAAACTGCCAAATAAACCTTTATTCTCCTTAATCACACTTTCTCCAAGAAAAACGCACACCACTTCTTCACCTTCTCCACTTCCTTTTTTTTGCAAAAATTAGGGCTTATAAATTTCGTGCTTCTATTTCGAAAATTCACACTCACAAATCAAAAGCACAAGAAGCAATTTTTTATCTACTGTATCATGGCATCTCCTCCTAGAAATCCTCTTCCAGCCGTCGGTGATGTCCACAACGATGCTGCAGCACCTGAACCAGCAGACCCGAATCTGGCCATCATCGTTCATCCTGTCAACCTTGAAGCTATGCCGATCAGCTTTATTGAGCCCGGAGACGAGCTGAATCCGATTGACCCAGACAACTTCCAGCACGTGGGTCCTTCTTCCACTGCAGGAAGGTTTCCAACTCGCCGGTCCAAGCGCATGAATCCCTTCCCAGATCTGAATGCTACTGGGTCACAACGCCGGAGGGGAGAAAATTCTCCCAGCAGAGGTTGCAGAGGTGGAAGAAGAGGCGGCAGAGGTGGCCGTACTCCAGTTAGGCCAAACCCACCAAGAGGTCTTCATTTGGTTGATGAAGACACATATGATGAAGAAGGAGATCCTACTTTTGCAGAACCAGAAGCCCAAGCTCTCTCCTCAAGCTCCACTGAGTCATCCTCCAAAGACTCAACTCCACCAGCATCAACTCAGGGGAAGACATCTCAGCCTAACATGGCAGCAGCAGCTTCTCAACATCCTGTTTCTGAAGATGTTGTTGCACATGTTCTAGAAGATGCTGGTGCACCCATTGTCTCAGCCAATGCCCCTCAGAGTGCTGCTGAGGATGCTGCTCCCTATCAAGATGAGGAAATGCCTGACTTTTCTGGGATGTCCTCTGCTGAGCATGTAGACATTCCCACTGTTGATGCCCAGGATTTCACTACCACTGAAGAAACACCCTCAGCCCCACATGCAGACCCTCTGGAAACTCTGGCAGAGGCAGCTGTTCAAGTGGATGGATCACCTCTTCAGGTTGAAGAAACAAAGAAAAGTGATGACAGCTGGGAGGTTCCCCTTGCCTCCTTCCGCAAAAAAATTGCCATCATCAGAGTCGGACAGTGACTCTTCTGAGGAATCCTCTCAGATGGAAGAAGATGCTGCCCCACCTGTTGCATCACCTGAGCCAGCATACATCCCTGATGAGCTTGAAGACTCAGAAGATGAGGAATCCTCAGAGGAAGAAGAGCCAGACTTGGATGGGAAGGATCTGTCAACTCCTTTTGATGTCAACTCCTTTTGAGGTAAACAATGCCTTCAGTCCTACTTTTTACTTTGAATCTGATTCAAATTTGAGTCCTCAAATCATGAATTGCCAATTCATTGAGGAAAAGAAAATTTCCAAGGATGAGTTTGATAGACATAGGATCACTGCTTTTCTTGATCAAAGAAAAATCCTTAGTCTAGTTGAGGTTGCCTGTCCTTATGATCCCTCTGTTGTGAAGGAATTTTATGCCAATTTGCAAACCTCCTTTTTAAAGAAAAATTCTCCAAACTTTGGCAAAGTTTTTGTGCGAAATTCCATTTTTTCCTTTTCTCCTAAAATTATCAACTCTCATTTACAAACTCCTACTGTGATTGATGAGGATAATTATGGTGATTTTACTGAGGTTTGTAAGACTTTTTCTGGAAATCGTCTAAAATGTTGGCCTGCTCACCCCAGAAAATTCAAAGTTTCTCAACTCACTGCATTTTATTATGTCTTGTTCAGACTCACATTGATGAATTGGATTCCATCCAAAAATGTCTCTGTGGTAACTAAACCTCATGCAGTACTCATGTACAAATTGGGGATGGGATTACCAGTTGATTTTGGCAAACTTTTCTTTAATAATATAGGTCATCTTGCCCAGAAAATTTCATCCTCCACTCATCTTCCTTACCCTTCTCTCATCTATTCCATTTTACTTTCTCAAAATTTGGGCCAAGATGAATCAGAATATCTTCACACTCCACTTGGCATGATCACTGTTTCTCAAAATTTTCTAAAAGCTCCTCATGTTCAAGATCTTCCCTGGAATGGAGATAATTTCCTCTCAACTGAATCAGGTCAAAATAATCTTGGTACTGAAGGTGTTGCTCCTCATGTTGACAACACTCTTGACATTCTTGTTTCTGTTCCTAGCGATCTTTTATTACAACAGCTTACTCACTCTCTAGCTCAGATTACTTATCACCAGTCCATGGTAGAAATGCTCCAAAAAGCTCTCTCTGATCAAAAAGGGGGAGAAAAAGCTAGTCATGAAGTTGAAGCAGGGACTTCTCATCCTTTGGATGCTAGAGGCAGAGAGCAAGGTGTTAATGAAGAAGGAGCAAAGAATGAGGGTGAAGCTCAAGGAGCAGAGGAAAGCAGTGGATCCAGTGCTAGTGATGGAGGAGCAGCAGCTGATACTGAGGAGACTTTGGATATTCTACTTTAATTGTTTTTATGAACAATATTTTGATTTTGTTCTGTTTTTATTTTTCCCTCTGAACTTTTATTTAGGACAACACTTTGGTTATTTCCTTTCATTTAAATTGTGTTGGACTATCTTGCTGAATTTGTTTTGAATTGATTTTTCTATATTTTGTTTATTATCAAATTCAGGGGGAGTTCAAGCAATGTCTCAGGGGGAGTTTTAACTAAAATTTAGTTTTGATCAGAAAGTTAAAAAGGGGGAGTTTGAAACACGTGGGTTTTTCCATAAAAGTGTTTGAACTCTCTTACTTTCAAACTAAATTTTAGTTATGACTTAGTGGGCTAAGTAGTGCTTCGTGGGTTTAATTATGGATATTATTCTAACTCCTTAAACTAACCCACTAACCCATTTTTTTGAGTGCTCTTGTGGTTGGTTTTCTTGCAGATCATGGGCTGAGTAGTGGAAGCTTGGAAAGTCTATAAATACCAAACTCAAGACTTAAGAAATGTGCAGATTCCGAAGAAACAAAAACCGAGTGCTGAAGTTTATCTACGAGAGTTTTAGTGTGTTTCTAGAATCTGTTTGTACGTACTCCTCACGAGTTCATTCTTTGAAATCTAGAATTTTTAATATTTCTCTTTTTGTTTCTAGATTTGAATGTAAGAATGATCATGTTAATGATTCATTCACAAGGAAGAAGTTTTCGTACATCTTCTATTTGTCTTCTTGGAATACTGTTTTAATATAATTTTTCCGTCCTGTTGAATTTGAATGCCTATGGATATCTACTCATCTGTTGAGACAGATTACGTGTTACGACATTAGGTGTGGTAACATAATTCTCGTGTTGTCACAGTAATAAATCTACTGAAAGCAGAATAAAGGACACAACAATTTAATGTGGTTCGGATACAAACGTACCCTACATCCACGAGGACTTGCAAAACTAGTTCAGATTTAAGTGTACATTAATAGGGCTTAATAAAAACACTAAAGACTCCCTCTTTATGTAATATGCCGTTCTTGCACACGACTCGAACTTGTTGATAATCAAAGCAATTCCTCCTCCGCACTCTTGGACTTCCTCCAATGTTGAACTTCCTTCAAACGGCGGATCGACCTCTCCCGAGATCTTTTAAGCACTTCTCCCGAAACGCCGATCTTCTTTATGGCCTGGTAGAAGAAACCTATTCTGTTGCCACACCTGTCGTGCAGACAGGGCTGCAGCACGGGCTGCACCCTTCAAAGCCTTTATGCTGGGATTTTTCTTATTAAAACTCTATGGGACTCATAAGAGGTTGAGGGCCTTATATAGGCACGAAATCCACCACCCTAAACCTAACTTGAGCCCTAAGAAATCGATTAACTAGGTAATAGAATCCCAGTCGATTTCTACTTCTATTCTAGATAAATACAAAAGATACCTAACTAGAATACAATACATGGAAATAAATCTAAGTCCTAATAAAAATATTACAAGAATAGGACTCTAATTAATTCCAAAATAAACATGGAAAACAAATCTTTGCCAATCTTTAATTACCACGTATGGCGGATTTCTTCAATCTTCACTAACAGAAATCTGGTGCCGACACGTCCTGTAAAGGGCAAGTTCACGAGTTTTACTTGTGAACATTTTTTAGACCTGAGTATTGTCTTTTTATCTTTATATTTCCGCTGCATGTTTTCTCAAGTGTCATAACACTTAAGATAACATCTCTGTATTAAACGAATTCGGGACCATAAATTCTTTCAAATAACAATGGGTTGGAATTGCTCTTATCCTTATAAAAACTAATTCTTCCCTACAAATTGTGAAATAGACCTCACTAAATTCTTTTTACTACATTACCATTTATGTTGTAATTAATACAAAAAAAAAAATGTATAAAGAAAACAAAATATTTACATAAACAAAATTATGTAATAATGATATACTAAATATAAATATTTATATTTTGAATTTCTAAATTTATTTTTTTATTTAAAAAAAAAGAAAAATAAAGAAAATAAAGAAAAAAGAAAATAAAAAAAACTCTCATCTTTTTCAATAATACCCCGTCACAACCACCACCCCACTCTTCCTCCAAGGTGAATTCAATTTGATCGATTACTTCCATCGGTGGCTGCTCCGACTACTGCAAAGGGAATATACTAGCTTTAAAAAAAATCTCAAAATTGCAATTTCATCCAAATATTTGTAATATTTATATTTAGGTTCAATTGAATTTATGTTTATTTACCAAAATAATTCAGAGGTTATTTAAGACCCTTCAAGTCAAAAAACCATAAACAAGTCGCACCAACCGCGTGTACATCACACGATTTGCTGGTACGAGGCGAGTGACTTTGACTTGCTAACATAGGGGATAAGTGATAATTATTTTACATAGGGACTTTTCCGGCAATTAGACTCATCACAGGAGTAGCGCATTCTAAAACCTCTAGATATTTGAGTAATTTTTCATTAAGTAAATATTTAATACATGGAAAATATAGTTTTTGTCCTTCAAGTTTCATATCTGGTCCCACATGTTTACAAAAAACACATTTGGTCCCTTATGTTTTAGAAGTTCAACATTTTTAGTCATTTCCGTCAATATTCCGTTAGTGTCAAAGGAACCAAGCGTGTAACCATCACTGTCTTAACTGACAGAGTAACGTTAAATTGACGAAAATGACTGAAAATGTTAAATTATTGAAACATGAGGGACCAAATGAATTTTTTGTGAACATAGTGGACCAAATGAGTTTTTTGTGAACATGATTTTGACGAAGATGATTAGTAAGTTGAACAACTTGTTTGGTGGAATCTTGAAGAGGATATTCAAGAAATGTCTTTTGTGAATTCAATCGTCGCTTCTCCTTTTTGCATTGGACAAATATGTAATTATCTACCACATAATATTGTGATGTTACCTTTTGTACTTGGGATATGCCCTATGGTTATGACTTCTGAATGGAGGTAGTCTTGACAATTATCAAAAAGAAAAAAAAAATTAGGTAGTCTTGACAAATGTTCCAAGTTCTTGCTTTTTTATTTAAGGGTTTTTGTGCATAAGTCCCCAACCAAAGCATATTTATTATTTTAGGTTTATAGGCTATATCTCTTTCATCAATAAGCTCATCCTTTTAATATTTATTATAAATAAAGGAAACGTTCATGTATATGCCAATATTACCCTCAACCATATATACCAATTTTTTAATTGTAACCCCAATTTAATCAATTTTGTTCACAAAAATCCAATTTTGACCACAACAATTCAACTATGACTTTTTTTAGCATACTTTAATATGCTCCAATTTCATCTTAACTTCATTTAATCTCAATTTGACCCAAAATTTCACAAATTATTCAATTTTGACCCAAAACTTTTTTTTTTCAACAAATATTTTTTTTCAAAAAAATTTTTTTTGCCGCCGGTCTCCGGCATTGACTTTTCAAATTTTGTTTTTCTTTTTCTTTTCTTTTGGATTTTTTCTCCGGTCTCCGGCGTTGACATTTTTTTTTTCTTTTTTCTTTTCTTTTCTTCCGGATTTTTTCACCGATTTTCGGCGGTCTCCGGCGTTGACTTATTTTAGTGTTTTTTTAATTTTTTTTTTTGGTTTTTTTTTTTTTACGTCCACCGCTAAACGTTGACCGTAATTGTGCTGTCACTGACAGTAAATTAACGTAATTATACTGTCAATGACAGTAAATTAACGTAATTGTACTGCCGTTGACAATACATTTATGTAATTGTGCTGCCGTTGACAGTAAATTAATGTAATATTATTAATTTTTTTTTTGTTGTTGTGTTTTTTTTTTTGTTTGATTTGTTGACAAGTCAACGTAATTATATTACTGTCGTTGACAGTAAAATAACTGTAAACACAATAATATTACTGTCAACAACATCAATAGTATTATTTTTTTGGGTTTTTTGTTTTGTTTGAGTTATTCACGGAGTAACGTAATAATATTACTGTCTGTTATTGTAATATTACTGTAAACACAATAATATTACTGTGGTTGACGGTAATATTACTGTTGTTATAGTAATATTGTTGTCAACCACATCAATATTATTATTTTGTTTGGATTTTTTGTTTGTTTCAGTTATTCACGGAGTAACGTAATAATATTATTGTCTATTATTGTAGTATGACTGTGATTGACGGTAATATTACTGTTGTTATAGTAATATTACTGTCACTCACAGTAATATTAATTCTTTTGGTTTTTTATTATGTTTACATTTGTTGAACGGTCAACATAGTAATATTACTCTATTACACAATAATAATGAGTTTTGTTGTGTTAATATTATTGTGCTAGAGATTAATATAGCAATATTACTGTGTTAAACTGTAGTTTAGTTTAATTTTACTGTGTTTAACAGTAATATAGTTAATATTACTGTCAATCACAACAATATTGTTGTTTAAACGGAAAAAAAAAAGCTTACAGAAAGAAAGAAAAGAAGAAGAAAAAAAATCGAAAAAGTCAACGCCGAAAACCGGCAAAAAAATACAGAAGAAAAAAAAAGAAAAATTGAAAAGTCAACGCCGGAATCCGGCGGGAAAAAAATTTTTTTTGAAAAAAAAAATTTGGGTCAAAATTAAATAATTTAAATTTGGGATCAAATTGAGGTTAAATAAAGTTAAGGATGAAATTGGAGCATATTAAAGTATGAGGGGTTATTTTAGTCCTTTACAAAAATGTGGACCATGTGTAGGTTTATTGGTACATGAGTTTTTTATCTAGATTTCTTTATAAATAAGTACCCATTCATGGGCTTATTTGTAAAGACCCATTTATTTAAATCCTACGCTATGTCTTGTGATCTCAAAAATGAGAATTTCATGTTTCATGTTTTGGGACGCTTTTAGTTGCTTCCGATTTTTTAGTCATATATTTTCCAAATTGAAATTTATATTATATTGTCTTTAAAGGAAATTAGTTATTATAATTTATAATTGTTATATCATTTGCTATGCGCATCAACCGGTTTTTTTTTTCTTTCTCTGTAAAGTATATTAATCGACTATGAAGCATATTAATCGACTATGATGAAGTATAGTCGATTAAGAAACTGACTTAAAAACTAAAAAAACACAATTACATAAACATGAAAATTAACATTTTTGACGAAACAAATAATGTACATAAATCAATTGATTTATACAAATCGAAATCAATACACAAAAATCCGAAAATGAATTAAAAATGAAATCATGTTAACATTACCAAAATAGTCAATTAACACTTTAATCAACTACTAGAGCATAATCGATTAACTTAATTGACTACTAAAACACGTAGTCGATTAAGGGTCCAGCCTGCGCGAATTTTTCTACACGCGCCGTCCTCCGCCTGATCTACTAAAAAATCCTAGACCTGCCTCCCGATCGTCACCACACCGCCGCCACACTACACCATCACCACCCCATTTCCATATTCTTGCGTTTGTTTTTTATGAAAAATAATTTAAATCACAACCCGCATCACCAATCCAAACAGAACCACCACCATCAAAATCACCAAAACAAAGCCACCCAAACCCTATTTTTTTCATGACCACCGCCATATTCAAGAGGTAGCAAAATTAAATTAAAAATCCATAACCTACCATCCGTTAGTCATTGATTAATATTTGATGGTGGTCAATATAATAAATATCTAGGACGCAACGATGGCAACCAAGAAGAAATCTTCGCAACCTCAAGAAACTGTGAGTAAGGGGAACGTTACTTGGGGTATTTGCGAGCACGAGATCCTCCGCCGTGTCTTCGCCATAGTCTCTGTCGTGGATTTCCAGAAGTTGTTTGTGATTTAGCCATGGTGGTGGCGGAGAGTGGAGAGAAATGTCAGAGATCTGAAGAGAAGGGTGAGAAACGGCACACAGGGGAAAAAAAGAGACATGGTATTTCTACCCTCACAATATCTTATTTCACCACCAAATTACATATATTTTTCTCATTTTACCCTTTCATCTTCTTTCACCCATATTTCTTACAAATTCATAAACCATCTATCACTACCATTTTCACTGGAAATCTCCATCCCTCCACCTTAAGTGAATAATACTTTCGTCAGAGAAAAAAAATTTGAAGGTCAAAAAGAGCAGGAATTCACGTTTTTTGAGAAACAAATTAAGATTGCTTGTATGGAAGGTCCTGAACTTCCTCCACAATTAGTCAGTTTGGCTTAATATAATTTTGTATCCTAAAAAAATTACATAATTTGTAGTATCATCTAATATGGAAGTTTAAATATTTTGTAATAAATACTTCATTGCAAAAAATAATAAAAATTAAAAAATTAAAATAAAATAGAAATAACTTAGAACACATGAAGATTGAGTGAACATAAAGAAGGGTGGTTGATTATAAATGTGAGTGGTATTTATGACATTTTATAATGTTTAGTGGTGAATTGAGATACTTTGGAGGTGGAAATATCACCACTCGAAAAAAATAGAAAGGTGATAAATAATTAGGGTAAAAATAGTTATAATCAACTAAAGATAATTTTAAAATTATAAAAATATCATTTGGGTAGAATATTATCTAAGTAGAATTTCGCTAATTACTTTTTGGGACTATTAATGAAAACCCCCTCTAGCATTTTTTTAATAATGATGGATCTAGTCACCTTTTCTTTATTAGTGATAAACCCAGCTTTTATTTATTATCAAATTTAACCTTCCCTATTATTTGATTAACGTACCTTTTTATTTATTTTCTATTTTCCATTTTAATTTTCGTTTTGTTTATTTAAAAAAAATAGTTTTTTAAATAATTTTTAAAATATTTTTTAATAACTAAAAAATAATATTATTTTCAACAATTTATTAGTTTCGTTTCTCCAAAATCAACTGTAATATTTTCGAAATTGACTAAATTTTTTCTGAAAATCAACTAAAAGATTCAATTTTTTATTCATATCATTATTTTGAATCCAAAACGAATTTTTTTCCAACTAATTTACAAAATTGACAAATTACTACATATTATTGAAATAACTATAAAAAATCAAAATCAATTAAAAATGTCGAAAACAACTAAAAATACATCAACTAATTTTTTTAATCATATTTTTTGATTTTTTATTATTCCAGCAGGTCATATAATTGGATAAAAAATAAAAAATCAAAATCAACTACCAAAAATTTGAAAATAAAAAAAAATGTTGAAAACAACTAAAACTATCAAAAACAACTAAAAGAAATAGCAGGATAACGAAAACAGCTATAAAAAATAGCCGGATAACAAAAACAACTATATTACTGTAAAAATACCTAACATCAAAAGTATCATAAAAAAAATCAAAAAAATCAGAACGATGGCGACGACAGGGCAGAGGCGGCGGCGGCAAAGTCTCTATATCCGGCGGTGGAGTTGAGGGGTGGAGGTAGGGAGGGATTTTTTAGTTTTTATGTCGCCTTCTACAACTAAATCGAGATCGGAGCGATGGCGGCGGCAGCGGGACGAGAACTTCAGATCTGGCGGCTTGGACATCAATGTTGAGGGAGTGGAGATGCGCTACGAGCGCGTTCTTAAGGCTGTTCTTAAAGTCATCGGCTCATGCTATGCTCTTCAATGGTGGATGGTGGAGGCTGCACCTTGGATTTATTTATGGGAGAGAGAAAAGAGAGCAAATGAAGTATGAAGAGAATGACAGAAATAAGAGAAAAGAAAATGGAAACTGTTGAATGGCGTAGTAAAATTAGGGTAGATGTGAAATAATATCGACGTAAGAACAAATTAGATATTATTCATGGCAATTTAAAAAAAAAAAATTAAATTTAATAATTAAGGGGAATTTGACTAATATTGAAAAGGGTTATATCCACCTAAGATAGGGGTGTAAACGAGCCGAGCTCGAGCCGAGCTCGCCTCTTTTGGCTGGCTCGAGCTCGAGCTCGAGTTTATTTTGTCGAGCTCGAGCTCGAGCTCGAGCTCGCGAGCTCCTCTGTTTTTGGCTCGAGCTCGAGCTCGTGTCAATTTTGTCGAGCTCGAGCTCGAGCCCACTGTCTTTTTTTTTTTTTTTTTAATATTTTTTTAATTATTATTTTATTATTAAAAATTATTTAAAAAAATAAAAAATAAAAACAAAATTGTAATTATATATATTTTTAATATTTGTATTTATTTCTATAATATTTTACATTATTATACATTATTTAAATAAAAATAACATATAAAATATAAAAAAAAAAATAATAATAATAAATCCGGCTCGCGAGCCGGCTCGCGAGCTCATGAACAACTGAAAACCGGCTCGAGCTCGGCTCGTCAGAAAGCTCGAGCTCGCGAGCTCGAGCTCGAGCTCGAAAATCTCGAGTCCGAGTTCGAGCTTTTTACGAGCCGGCTCTTCGAGCTCACGAGTCGGCTCGGCTCGTTTACACCCCTAACCTAAGATATGTAAATATGTGTTGGTTCTCACTAATTATCCCTTACTTTTTTGGTAGAAAGATTTTTCTTAATTATATTTCCCAGTTAGAGGGATTTGTTGCTAATTTTCCCTTCGTATTGCCTATAAACCTTAGGGAATAAAATAATCATATATTTTGGGAGAGATCTCCTTTCCTAAACGGGGAAAAGAAAATGGTATCACACACACTCACACACCAGTCACCACAAAGCATTATTCACATTCTTGATTTCCATCACCTTTGCGCCGAAAAACAAATGTCAGACATTCCCTCCGACCTCCATCATGAAATACTCCGTCGACTCCCCGCCGATTCTCTCCTCCGCTTTCGTGCCGTCTGCAAGTGGTGGCGCCGCCTCATCGACGAGCCATCCTTCGTCAGAACCCACGCCGCCAATCAAACTTCCTCCACCACCCTCCTCATCAGAAACTCAACCGCCACTCGATTTTATTCCTTAACTCTGGACTCCCTAAACTTCGACGACGCCCACCAGGTGATCGACGTAATGCCCGTGAAGGCTCTCTTCCGCGTAGGCCTGCCTCGCTCACCTGTTCTGCCGGTAGCTTGTTGCAACGGCCTGATTCTCCATTCCCAATACGAGAATGAAAAGACTTGGGTTATATGGAACACCTTAACCAGAGAGTTCCACGAGTTGCCCCAGTTCAATACCGAGTTCGACGATGCCTATTCGAGCTTCAGAGGTGGTGGGATCGGGTACGATTCCGCTTCCGACGACTACAAAGTTGTGAGGATAGATTCACTGGACTACGACAGTGATAGTAGAACTGTATACCAAACTAGTTTTTATAGTCTAAAAATGGATTCTTGGACGATGACTAAGGATTGCCCTTACGACTTTTCGTGGATGAGGCAGCTTACCGGGGTTTTCCTCGACGGCGCATTGCACTGGATATTACGGAACATGATAGTTGCGGTTGTTCTTGAAACTGAAGATTACAGAGAGCTGCCTCTGCCCGCGAATTCGGAGGAACTTTCCGGCGTGCATCTAGATGTGCTGGATGGATGCTTGGTTGTGAGTTGCTTCTACCCGATGGATCGATTGGATGGATGGGTGATGAAAGATTGTGGAGTGGAGAAATCGTGGGTGAAGTTGTTTTCGTTTAGGGAAGTGGGAGATATTGTTGGAGTTATGTGGTGCCTCAGGCCTATTGCTTATATCAAGAGCAAAGGGCACGTTTTTCTTCAGCATGGTGACGCGTTTTTTCGGTTGGATGTTGAGAGTAATTCTTTGAAGAAGGTTATTGTTCGTGGGCTCCCGCGTAAGTTCTCGTCTCAAATTATGGTGGAAAGTCTGTTACGACTTGATCAAAGTTGTGCTGTTACAGTGAAAAATAGAGCAGGGATGAAGAGGAAGAGGAACACGGCTGATGCAAGGTGAAACTACTCTAAGTACCCCTTTTTTTATTTTTTTATTGTTTATCTTTTTAATCATTAAATTTTGCTTCGGCTTAGCCGATTTCAAGATTGTAGATCGTTCAATTTTTTTTAATTTAAAAAAAAATATCAAATCATGTTACAAATTAGGCAAGTAGGGGCAGGGCAGGATTCGAACCGTAGATCTCTACTGTTAGTCCAGGCTAGGTAACAACTTTACTAACGAGGGCTGGTCAGATCGTTCAAAAAGAATATCATTTTTTGTTGGCAAATATCTAAGGATAAAAGAACCTTAATGCTTATCGTATTTAAAAAAGTTATACCATTATAATATGATTCGAGAATTGAGTGTTGTTGTTGTTGTTGTTGTTACAATTATGTTTAAGTTGACGAGAAGAATTTGAGGTCAGTAAGTTGAGATTTTCCTTTCGTTTTGTGAGTTGGCTTTTTATTCAAGAGTTATAGTTGTCGTTGACTTGGGAGATGTTGCGGCTGTCGCAGAAAAATTGTTGCCTCCATGAATTTCATTTTATCCAAAGCTTATGTTAGTGTGGGACTAGAGCGAAGTAGAAAGTTGTGCTCTACGAACATGCGAAGACATTCATTTTTAGACACTCTTAGTGCGTGTGCAATTACGTGATAAACTATCGACATCTTCTTGTGTTCAACATGACCGTAATGTTTATATTCTCGCAGGGTAAAACACTCTGTAAGTATCGTTGATGTTTGTTCGAGTGAGGGCGATGATTAGTGCTTTGAACAACTCGGGTTTGGTGGAAGCCTGAAAGAAGGCATGGCTCTTGTGAATCCAAACATCCCTCTCATTTTGAATTCTTTTTAATAGGTTATTATATGCAGGGAGAATTATATTTTTCGTCCTCATACTTTACCCACTTTTTCAAAACTGTCCCTCAACATTTTCGAGTTACAATATTAGTCCTTAGTCATGACATTTTTTGACATAATTGGTCCGCCGTTTATTAAGCTCAAATTAAGTTCAATTGAGTCCCTCGTACTTTCAATTTCACCTCTTATAATATTTTCAAGTAAAAAGACGAAAAAGCCCTTGTACTTTCACATGTGCATCGTGCGTGCGTTGAAAAATGAGAATATTCGCCGGAATATTCCCTCCAGGTGGTTATGTGCGTCAAAAATGAATGTTTGGGTGCCGCCGTGCAACTTTTTTTAGTTGAGGTGGGAAAGTGCAAAAACGGGCAAAGTCTAGGTGGGAAAATGCTATTAACCCAAAACAAAATGGTTTTTTTGAAAATTAAAATCAGACGGAAATATAAAAAATTCCAAAAGTTCTACATACATTTCCACTTCCAATTCAAAAAAAATTGAATAAATCGAATATCAAAATTTTGAAAATACGAATAAAAGTAAGTGTTCTAAAATTCGAAAGTTTCGGATTGACCGTGGAAATGGAAATTATATTACATCTTTCGCCCCTAGTTGTGGTTATAATATACATTATAACCTCAATAAATTAATAACATCGCTTAAATAATATTTTTTTTCCGGTCTCGACTTGGCTATAACGTGCTAAATTAATAATTTGCTACATTTATAAGATAATAAACATCTGAAAATTTCAAGAAGCTCCATCTAATATATAAATTAATAATCCATAAAAATAATTGTTAAATTACATAGTACAGTACATTTTTTTACATGTGAAGACTTAATAAAATATGATTTATTTATCTCTTCTTTCTTGTTGAAGTTCACATATGACATCGCAATCAATCTTATCCTTCACTTTTATTAACATGGTTAGAACTTCTAGTGTGTTTCTCATAATTAAAAAAAAATGTTCTATACCATTGTTGCTTTAAGCGCTTATGTTCGAGGAACGTACTCTAGAGTACATTGAACTAATGGTATCTATATATATATATATATATATTGAAAATAATAATAACAATAATTTCATGAATAAATAATTATTAATTTATCGATAAGTTATTAATTCGCTAAATTAATAGGATTTTGATAGTCTCAGCTGTATTAATTTATAGATATTTAACTGTATATATACATATATTTATATATTAGTTATTAGACATGTTATCAATAATTTTGAAGTGCAAATGGCAAATAGGCCCATGACAAGAGATTTAATTAGAAAAATGACATCCAACTTTTTTGTCTTCCAAATAAATCCAGTTCATTCAAACTTATTTGTAAATAAGGAAAAACCCTTTTATATATACCAAAATAACCCCAAATTCCTTGAAACACGAAGAGCCTGTTTGGCTAAGTTTATAAGCTCCTAAAAACATCTTAGAAGATGTTTAAGAGCATATAAATGTTTAAGAGCATATAAGCTGTTAAAAAGTGTTTGGTGAAAAAAAATAGAAAAAATATTATTTTTTCAAAAAATAAGTTGTTAGGGAGCTTATAAGATGTTTTTACAAAAATACCTTTACTCCACCTTTTTTTTTCTTTAAGATCTTATTAGCTTCTTTACTAAAACACTCAAAATACAAAATTACCCTAAAATACTTTATTATATTACATGACTCATAATAACATTTAGGGGTAATATGCTAGAGGTCCCTTAAACCAAACATAATTAGATGTGGGATACAACCTTAATATTCTTTTCTGAACTAAATCCCTCATTCATGGATAAATTTGAAAGACAGACCATTTTTTTAATTTATCCCAAGACTGCCCTTACGGTAACAGTTATTGGGAATGGAAACAAATCATGTTCCTTCTCTTTCCTCTATCTCCCTCCCGATTCTTCTCTGCTATCAACATTTCTCCTCGCGTCTCCTGTATATTCTTGTTCTTCCCATTTTTTCTCCATTCTTTTTTTTTCGATTCTTCTCAACCACTATCCAAAAAAAATTCATTCTCGCAATTTCTAACTTTTTTCCTGCCAATGAATCCAATTTGATGCTGATTTGTGGAAGTGAATAATTAAGTCTGCTACGATAATATGATTGAATAAAACTTGGATATGCATGTTGTGTTCGAACTAGCGGACTGTGCGTATTGTGAAATCAAAGGATAACCATTCACATTAATTTTGATATTATTTTTGAGGAATTTGATGTGCAACTATCGAACTTGTATGGTTTATTGAGTGACTCGAAGTGCATCTTCTGGGCTATTTGAATTTTTGCTAAGATGTGAATTATATTTACATATTGATATTGTTAGTGATTTGTTATCGATCGTATTTGTGTTTGCAAATTGCATATCCATAAAGGCCTGAGTTATTTGATGTGAATGCTTAAGTATAGTCAGAGTGTATATATAACCACAAAATTTGTTGTTGGTGTTGGAATAGCAGGACATAGTATATTATAGTCATCTTCCTGTTTGCCAAATATTCATAGTCTATTATATATAGTCTACGTATATGTCTATATGTTGTTTGTTTATACGATTATATGATTTGTGTTAGGATTATAAGCGATTATTAGTAGATTTTGTTTACACGTTGTTGTATATAGAGACCTGGATCTGCTTTGTTGTGGATGTCATTGTGTTTATACTAATAATTGTACATGAACAAAGTATAATATTATATAGTTATCATTTGAGATATTGAATACCAGACTGATTTAGGGATTTTGAAATCATATTCCAGTACTGTATTCTCTTAGGGATGGTGCACTTTTATCACTCATTGTGCAAATACAAAGTATCTTCATTAATCTGTAGGATAGCATAGATGAATACATTATATTATAGTATAGTTCAACATTTGTGATATTGAATACCAGTCGGTGTACAATAATCTTTAGTTGGTATGTTCAATTTCCTGTAAAGCAATGAATGAAATCAAATGTATAAAAAATCTATGTTGAATTATGACCAAAGGTACTTATCCAATATAAAAATAATAATATATAGATAGGACATAGTGTCAATAACGACCAACTTGTTTCGAATATTTTACCCAAAAACTAGAGTTAATAACCATAATTATGTTTACATGCCAACAATTCAAATGCCATTTGCCTAAACGGAGTTGCGTACACAAGACAAACAAAATGAGACTACTGTATTGCTCAATTGAGCTTGTAATTCAAAAGATGTTCTACAATGTTCTTTCTCATATATGTAATATCATCATCTGCTTCTTTGATATCCAATGGTATCCGAATAAAATATTCCCTAATGATGTAGAGCACCATTACACCACAATCGTTGGAACCAGCTTTCTGTTGCGGACTAATTTCAACTGTCAACGGTTTGTCGATTAGAATCTCTGATAGCCCCGTGACTTGTGCAGTTTTTTCCACATATGTTTTCTGTGTTTTATTTATAGAATTTAAAATATCAGTGTATGTAATTCGAAGAAAGTCATGGTACACGTCAAGTTAGACCTGAATTGAGATATGTAACCACCTTTATTTCGCGTTCTTCACGCAACATTCATGGCCTCTTCTACAAATGTAACAAACCATATTTATTTGTCATGAAAGCTACATGTGTGGGTGGAGATTAAAAAAAAAAATACACATACCATTTAATTGTAGAATCAGTAGCTTTTTATTAAGAAATTTGAATATTTCTAATTGACAGACAAACATAGACTATCACAGTACCCATAGAATACCACAATACTACATAGATTATACAGATAGTTACATATGCATATAGAGCTTATGTACACTTTTCATTAACAATAAACTTACAAATAAGCTAAACATGCAGCTATATATCATCTCTGTCCCATTGTGAATGCACAAAATATGTATATTTGTTCACATTACCAATTAATTCCAGTTAGGTGATGCACCATTTGGTGGTCAGATATATCAATTACATAGACAATCATCTAACATCAACTATTTCATAGGTCAGCAACATCGGTCAGCAAAAAAGAATGAATCACACAACAACATAACTACAACAAAATATATACAATTGTCAGTTTATAGACTACTATAGAAATACAAGTATTAATTCATAAACTACCATATTAATACAATTGTTAGTCTACAGACTACCATAAAAATATATAGTCTATGTACACCAACTAGCAATAATCACACAAAACAGAACCTTAACATAATATACAACAACACTCACACGTCAGCAAAAAAATGCAGAAGACTACGATTACCAAATAACGAATTACAAAATCAAACTACAAAAATATTTTACGCGCCCAGACATTTTTTATTGTGGGTGGACTTCATAGTTACCCAAAGATTTAGACAAAAGCAAACAACAACATATACATATGTTCAATCGTACCAGGATCTAGCGCATATATGTCCTGCTGCCCCTTCAACCGCATCTCCCCTGCGTATTTGATTTTGTACAAAACCGTAATTTTTTATTTTAAATAAAATCAAACAAACCAAAAGAGACTCAATCTGTTACTTGTAGTAAATATCCACAGAAGTAAACGACGCCGAAATAAGCTAATGTAGCATCAAATTCTTCGATCAAGGCCCTAATATAAATATTATATTTTGTGAAATCTGCATAATTATGAATGAATATTTTTTTAATTGACAAATTGATTGATTCAATATGTTTGTCTAAATGGGGAAAAAAATATCTAAGAAATCTCCTCAAGCCCAAGAATTTTTTTATCAATTTCCCCCATTGAACCAAACAAAATTAAATGCTAAAGGGGCAGCAAGTAATAGTGGAGTGGAGTGGTATTAGAATTTGAAAAGCGATGCTAATTTGCAATTATAAATAGCCTCGTGGGCTAACCATTATAGTCATGAGTCATGACACAAACTTAGCATATCTAATATTAATAGTATCTTGTTCGTCGGTTTTGATGACGCAAGCATGATGTCAGCTCAGATCTCCTCCCGTCAACACTGGGAAAGTTTTCCCAATGTAAGAATTCCGACGATTAAGTCAAAATTTGTATTTATATGCATATTGTGGATTCTAGTAAAAAACCATTATAGGGTAAAAATTTGAGTCAACCCACTATTTATAGAAGTCTCCCTTGCTTGAAATGTAAGATTCATTAGATTCTTTAACCTAATTACCTTCTTATTTGGGCATGCTGCATTAATGAAATTTTAGGTTAAATGAGCTCGTCCGAAACCCCAATTCGAGGTCACGATGTCAAGCCTATGGCCTCATCTCACGTCGTTGTATGCGGTAAAGGTAGAGAAAACCTTGTCTTCCTTTTTAAGGTTTGGTATATCTTTGATGGAACTGGATTTTTAATTTGGGTCGCCCTTTTTGGGCTTTATAGTCAGATTATTCTATTTATGTAGACTATGTAGACTGCGCTCATATGGGCCACATGGTCCATGTCAAATGCAAAGTGTTCAACTCCATGAAAACCGAATTAGAAATCCAAACCGGTCTTCGTATAATGTGCCTGACACTACTAATTAGTTAATACTTAAGGGTATTTTCTAAACATTGCTAAATTATATGGAAAACAAGCCATAGAATTATGTATATTCTCAACCAATTTACTTAAGATAAAGAAATAGTGTTTAAGATCAT
This sequence comes from Erythranthe guttata, assembly GCF_000504015.1. Next base: position 1,127,422 of record NW_012194661.1, read on the forward strand.
AATTAAATTTGATTTTTTATGTTGCTATGAGGGTGCTCGCCCCCGATTTGCAGTAGAGAACGAGAGGAACGGGGCCCTAATCTGGGGCGGTGGAGGGCGGGGGGCTGGATTATGATACGGTTAATGTGGGATTTGGAAAAATAGGATCTTAGAGATTACTAATGGCGAGATTGGTGGGATTTAATTTCACCTTGCCAAATAACGAAATAGACGGCGTTAATATCACCGTAAGGGTATTATAAGCACAATTTCACAAAAGGATGCGAGGCTAATATTTTTATAGGCTTGGGCGTAGCATCTTATAAGTTTTCCCACTAGGGGTGCATATCTTAAAGCCCCTAATCAAAACAACGAATTCTTGTAATCAAGATTAATAATTAATTAAATATAATTATCATAATGGTCATAATAATTGTAAAAAAATTATTCTCTATTTATACTTTATATGTATATAAAAATACCCGAATATTCTAGTTATCTCAATAATAAATTATATTTCTTTTATCTATCATTAAAAAAATTATATTCTTTTACAACCTTTATTTTATATTAATATATTCATGGGACAAAAAACTAAAACTTCCACAAACCTCTTTCATAAAATATTTTATTACACTTTATTTTCTTAGAAAAGATAGTCAAATATCATATCAACATACATAAAAAAATATATTAGTTTATTTAATATATAATTTTATATTATTATTTTATATTTAAAAAAATAATTTATAAATATTATAATAATATTCTAGGAATAAAAGTATTTGAGTCAAATAAATTTATAACTCAAATAAATTTAACAGTTAAAGCAATAAACATACATTTTATTTCCAAACACCTGAACAACTTTTAAAAACTAAAGATAACTTATAAGCTACATATCCAAACACCTTAAAAATAATTTTTAAAATAAGATCTAACAGGTTATCAGCTACTAAAACATCTTATCAGATGTAGGAACTTATAAGATGTTTTAAGTAAGCTTAATTAAACGGGCTCTAATTCAACTCCAATTTCATGATTTACCCTTCAAATTCACCTATTAACCAATTTTGACCCCAATGTTGATCGACATCGCCGGTCTCCCGCATTGATTTTTTTTTTTAAACTTATTTTTTCTTAAATATTTTTTTTATTAATATTACTGTCTTGGCCTGCTATATTACTGTATCGACAGTAATTTAACTGTTTGAGACAATAATATTATTGTATTAATTATTTTACTGTCTTGGCCTGTAATTTTGGTATCGTCGACCGTAATATTACTGTCTCATGCAATAATATTACTATTTGGGACAGTAATAGTAGTAATATTACTGTTTTGGTATTCAATATTACTATATCATACAATAATTTTGTTGTTAACACAGTAATTTAGAGAGGGAAAAAAAATCAATTCCAGAGACGTGGCCGGAAAAAAATTTAAGATAAAAAATAGTCTTATGCCCATGGGGTTAACGTGATACATTTATTCAAATACGGGTTAATGTATAATATTGATGAAGTTAGAGTATAATAAATAGAATTGATAAAAATTATATTATGGAGGTATTTTAACAAAAAAACACAGGGATTAGTATATTTGCAACGGTGTGTTTTTTATTTGGATCTATGTGCATTTTTGGGCCTGTTATGGTCCTATTTGAAATTCCCCCAATTTTGAATAATTTGGAGGGAAAGAGTACTTTTTATGACATGCACATGGAAGCAAGTGTGCTGCCTTGCAAGTCAAAAGCTTTTGCAGTTTTCCTGCAACTTCTCTGTATACACATCCCATCAAACTTTTCTTTGTAACCAATGCAGAGAAGAATTCAATCCCCAAACCCTATATATGTACTCATCGTCTCCACTCTGCATTTCGAACCCTTTTGCTCTCCTCCAAAAAATGTCCGACATTCCCTCCGAACTCTTCCGCAAAATACTCCTCCGAGTTCCCGCCGATTCTCTCCTCCGCTTCAGCACCGTGTGCAAGGCGTGGCGCGCAATCATCGGCGATGCTTCCTTCATCAGATCCCACGCCACCAACCAATCCTCCTCCACCACTCTCGTCATCGCAAACTCAACCGGCACTCGCCTCTTCTCTTTATCCCCCGACTCCCTCGACTACAACAACGATGCCCACCAAGTGATCGACGTAATGCCTCTGAGGACATTATACCGCACATGCGTCCCTCGCTTACCTGCTTTGCCGGTTGCCTCCTGCAATGGCCTGATGCTGCTTTCGCACTACGACGTGGATAAAATTTGGGCAGTATTCAACCCGGTAATGCAAGATTTCCACGAGGTGTCGGAATTCGATCACGATTCACGATTGATCGGGACTGGGCTTGGGTATTGCTCGGCCTCCGACGACTACAAAGTTGTCAGGATAGACGAAATTCTTCGCCACGGTAAAATTGTGTACCGGACTTGCATTTATAGCTTGCGATCGGGTTTTTGGAAGGTGATTAACGACTGCCCTAGTGATTTCCCATGGCTTAGCCCCGGGGTTTATCTGAATGGAGCATTGTACTGGAGATCATGGGATTTCGTAATTGCTCTCGATCTCAAAACCGAGAATTACGACAAACTTCCTCTGCCTCCCGATTTAGGGAAACCTTTCGAAACGCGCGTCGATGCTTTGGGTGGATGCTTAATTCTGAGCTGCTACTACATGATGAATCGCATCGATGGATGGATGATGAAAGATTGTGAGTGGGTAAAGTTGTTTACATTTGGGGAAGGATATGGTAGTGGTACTAGGTGGAATCTCAGACCTGTTGCTTATTTTAAGAGCAAAGGGCAGGTTTTTCTGCTGCACGATAGCGGGTTTTTTATGTTGGATATCGAGAGAAATCTTGCGAAGAATGTTACCATTGATGGGCTTCCGGAATTTTTCTCTTGTCAATTTTTCCCAGGAAGTATTCTTCCGCTCGATGAAAGTTATGCCGTTGAAGTGAAAAGTAGTGCCGGAACGAAGAGGAAGAGGAAGAAGAAGACGGCTAATAAGGTGAAACTTACTCAAGCTAGCACCTTTTTTTTTTTTTTTTTGCTTTGGATGATTAAATTCTGTTTAGCTTATTTTTCAAAATCTGAAAGCCAATTGTTTTTCCTGTAAAAAGACAATTGTTTTTCTTGGCAATTATCGAAGGATGAGAGCCTCAGCACATATCATATTTAAAAAGTTATGCCATTTAAAATGATTTTTTTTTTAGAATTGAGCATTATTCTTATTACATAAATTGTCTTTCCTATGTGAATTGAGGAGAATCTTAGGTCAGTACGTGGGGATTTTATTTTTCATTTTGTGATTTTGTATTTAATTAGAGACTTATCATCAAAAAAAAAAAATTTAACTTGGGAGATGTTTTAGCCTAGCAGTAAAATGTAAATTATGGCCTTTATTTTCATCAATTGCCGCATTAGCTGCTGATATTTGATAGGGATGAGATAGTAAGAACCTGAATTCTACTCTAGTATTTCCAATTTTCAATTTCCTCTTTTTTTTTTTTTTTTTTTTTTTTTTTTTTTTTTGTCATTATGAGTTGCTTCACTTGGGCAGGCATCTATGAATTGACCTATAATCGAGTAATGGACTTTATTTTGGTGTTTCACTCTTGTTTGGATGCTTATGTTGATTGAATACAGTCTCGGTCACCAAGTTGATCATCTTAATGATGAAATGCAGTGAGAAATACAAATTTGCCCCTTATAAACAAGTGAAGCTTTAATTAGCTTTTTATCTTTCAAGTTATGCGCACAACTGAATATGTTCATACTCAAGTATTTGATAAATTATCTACATCCTTTGTGCTAAAAACGACGAACAATTTTTATCCTTGCAGGTTTAAGCATGATGTGACAATCACCGATGTTTTGCCCCGTTCAGATCCAATTTGGTCGAGTGAGGATGATGTTTAGTACTTGGACAACCTTCTTTTATTTGGTGGAAGCAAGGGATGCGTGAAAGAAGAAACTCGTAAATGCCTTTTGTCAATTAATCAACCCTACCTTCTCCTTTTTTGCACGGATAAATATGTAAGTCTTGAAAACGGCAAATGGATCTCTATTATACCACATAAATATATTATGATATTAGCTTTTGCAGTTTTGGCTATGCTTTATGGTGGTTACGAATGTTCTTGTTGGAAATTTTGAGTATTTGACTCAAATTTTGTTAAATATTTAAGTGGTTTAATTTAAATTCTCAAAATTAATTTTTGATGAATGATAAATTAATGGATCATTTAAAATATTTAAGTGTGGAAAATAATAAAGTGAAATGCCACCATTGAAAAAGATGGAGGTGTTTAAGCACCTATTAAATTGAATAGGTGTGTGGTTAATGGGAAAAGGTGTGATACCTTTTCATGAAATTATTTTCCTAAGAGTTGTGACTTGTGGTCATAACCTTTGAAAATCTATAAATAGATTCCAAAATCCACCATTTGAGATAGTTCATTATTCACATGGAATTCAATACGTTAATTGAATTCACTTCTCGTCATAACATATCATTGCATATTGTTGCATTAACAAGTCATTTCTTCGTGTCTTATAAAGTCCTAAACGTCGTTTCGTTCGCCGTGTTCCAATAATTGTTGTGCTGCTTTGTTGGAACTGAAAGAGTCGTTGTATCTTGGGAGACAATTGCCGTAAACCGAGAGCACTGCACGGGGCAAATTTGTCTTAAGGAGAAAAGACCTAGTTATTGCCTCGACTACATTTTTCTTGTCAAACTTATGTCCAAATTTTGTTCGTTCCCATTTCAAAATACACACACCCAATTAACAATCTTAAGACAAATTTTCAGTTGTATTTTCGAGATGGAGAAGAAGATATTCTGCCCAAAATCCAAGAAGTTACAAAATCAAATTGGAGGAGAATGTCATTTTCAGACATAACACAACGTCTATGTTCCAGCCCATTATCGGAGGTGATACGGTCAGCATCTGTAAAAGTACCATTTCACAAAAGTTGTAGAAAATCAAGTGTTCTTTCTAGAACATGTTAAATCATCTAAATCGGAGTTCATACGGAGGAGTTATGACGAAAACACGAAAGGGTGTCAAAACTGCCAACACACCTTTTCATGAATAATGCAACCGTTCGTGAGGCGGTGCAACCCCAGCGTACCAACACGTCTCTAACACATTATGGTGCACGAAATTTTGGTGAAAGAAGACCAAATTCAAGAATAATGATGGAATTATACCCTAAATATGACGAGATATTATATAATTATTGATTCATGAATATTATTTAATATTTTCATCGTTCCATTGTAGGTGCAATTTTACACAGCACACATTCTTCGACTTGGAGGCTTAATTTGATCATGATCCAGTCCGAATCTTAGAAAACTTAAAAGACGAAAGTTGTAGGAAATTTCGTTGGCTAATCGGATCATATTGAATCAACAAAATCGGACATCGGATGTTAAATATATGATTAAGTTTTTCAGTGCTGCCAAAACTGCCGATGCATTCCTTATGTAAGAATTTCAAATTCGTCCCAGAAGTTTGAAACGACACGTTTATAATTATTTCGGGTACGCCTTTTTATTAATTTACTGTATCTCATGCAATTAAGTGATAATATTATATGATAAATAATATGGTATTATATGAGATAGAAACATGGTTATGTTGCATGATAAAATTATGGCGTAATAATATTTGCACTATATGTTATAATTGGCATGATAGCATTATTTATGAGAGTATGATAAATCTTGAATGTTGTTATGTTCGAAGCATGATAGATACTTTGAATGTTATTTCGATATGTTGAGATGCATGGATTAATGTTGATATATGCATGAGATTTTGCTGAAATTCGTATGCAGAATTTAAATTAATTTAGTGCATAATATTATGAGATGCTAGTATTGTCGCACACTTGAAATAACGTATAATAATATTTTTTTTATGTTATATTATTTGTATGATATCTATGTCAATGAGTACATAGAATTAGAAGCATATAATATATGTTTGTTGAAGCATATTTTTTATGAATTGGAAATTATGTTATAATACGTGGTTAAGTTATATGAATATTTATGCTATGAATATAAATAATTTTCAGCATGAATAATGATGTTTAATCGGATATGTACGAATGGATTATCTATTCCATGTTAATTTTGAAATGCTTATTTACATATAAGTATTTTGTATACATATATTATATGATGCATGTGAATATTTGGAATTATCTAATTATGATTATGTGCATATATGTATGTTTATAAGCTCATGATTAACTCCAAATGTTATGTTATATCATAGATATTCATGCTATTTGTGATATTATTATGCTTAAATTCAATATTTAGTATATTGAATATCAAGTTGATGCATTTTTATCTTTAAAATGATAATTTCATATGTGTGTGCAAGTAGAGGCATGTAATATTTGAAATTGATATATAATCGAAACTCAAGAAGCTCAATTTCTAAAGGAATATTTGAGCAGTTGTTATCTAAAAAAAACATCGAAGATAACTGATCTATTGGATTGTCGTGATTTTTAGATATTGTATTCATAAGACATAAGTATAACTTATGAATGAATGAAATAGAATTTTATGATGTTGAACATCTGATCCATTCGTAAAGCAATGGATGTTTTTTTTCTCTTACGGAAAATGTCAAACAATCTCTATACGCGAGATTATTGTGGCCAGTTGCACTGTTGGATCAAAGGATTTGAATTGTGTACAAACTGTCACAATTTGATAAGAACTTTCTTGATTTGAGTATCTTGAGAAGTTTCCTATAGTGTGTTCTATTAAGACAAAATAAACACAGTGTGTATAAAGTTAAATCACATTGGTGATTTAAAAGATTGTACAATTTATGAGAAAAGTATTTGTCACTTTTGTGGTATTTATACCAAAAATTTTATAATGTATCTTTGTTAAGCAACAAAGATGAGGCCTTAGAATCATTTAAATGAGAATGATCATGGTATATGAATAAAAAAATTTATTCAAAGTGATTGACGTGGATGATATGGAGTATTTTTTGACAAGTTTCGTACTTATCAAATCGCTAGTCCTTATCAACCACAGTTGTAAGTATTGAGAAATGAAATACTCGAACTGTTAATGAGTAAGAAAGCCATGTTGATAATTCTAGAGTAAGCTAGAATTTGTGGGGGAGATTATGGCTCACCACTTTCTCATTATTTTACCACATAAAGGTTTTGGACCATAGAAATGTGGGGGTGTTTTGACTAAGGTAAAAGTATCTAAGTTGAACATATTGAAATGCATATTTATTGAATATGCTAAGTACGAAAGTGCTCAAGATAGTCATTCTTGAGGCAAATAAATGTACGATCTTTGAAATTAAATGTGTTTGAAAAATTGGATTTTGACCAAGTTTGACAAACAATTTAAGTGGATTCCATTTGTTAAGTTATGGAATAAAAACCTACACTTTGACTAGATAAATCTAGTGTGTTTAATTTCTCAAACTCGACTAGGGGTGAATGGGAAATTAATGTATATGGAGGTGAAAAGTCACCATCTCACATTGACAATGAGCTAGAGAGTGTAAATGGTTAGCTAAAGATATATCTCTCTATGAGATCAAGTGGTAATTTATAAAGTGATAAATAACCAAATGTTTTATTAGATTAAGTGGTAATTTATAAAGTGATAAATTACCAAACGCTCAATAAAAGAGAGCTACGAAATCAATAGTTTGATTTTGGTTTTCTAAATTATGAGTTAGTAAATGTATAACTCGAGCAACTAATGAAGTGTTGTCCAAATTGGAGGTTAATTGTCTTTGAGACAAATGGAAAATTTAGTGAAACTCGTATAGTATGAACTTAAATAAGTTCTAAAGCAATTGTACATTTGATAAGAATTGTTGTCAAATACTTTTAAACTTGGCGAGTCTGAAAAGTACGTGTGTGATAAATGCACATAAGAGTACATGTTTTTGAGTAAATGACATGTTAATCATGCTGTGTAATCATGGTATTATCATGAAAACTAATGAAATATTAGTAAAAGATTTCAATGTGGAAAATATAGTCCTATTGATGCAATCTTATTGAGATTAAAATCACTAAGGATTTTATGAATTATTGGAGTCTCAGTATGTTGAGACAATGCTAGTCATATTGAACTCATCAATATAAGACTATAAAGAATAGTGGTGAACAATGATTCAACTAAAATATTCTTGAATAGATTGTAGTTTAATGAACTACATGTTGATTGACTCATTAAGCAAGTCAAGTAAGTAGGTAATCCTATATGTAATAGATTGATAAACTAATAAGTTTTATTGGAAGTACAAACGTAAATTACATTATAGAAGATATCCAATTATACTTGAAAAGTAAATTCATACGAATTGGATATGTGTTACTAAGATACTAAGTCCATAAATGATTTTGTATTGTGGAAGTCCTCAAAATAAATGTATAACTTGATTCACTATGGAATTCGAGACATAACTTGGAAGTTAAAGAAAAATGTTGGATAACTCCACAATTTTCTAGAGGACATTATATGATGGACTTAGTTGGTGCTTGAAAATAATTGTAGTAGTCAATTGGCTGTACAAAGAGCACAAAATAATATGTAAAATGGTAAAGTCTCGATCGTAGACGTAACACCATTTAGCAATTGATCTCTAGTGAAATTATAAACGTTGACTTTACGAAGTCAAGAGATAATTTGGTTGATCATTGACGAAGGAATCAATAGAGATCAAATGTGCTAGTTAGTGATGGGAATGGGTCTATAAACCCACAACTCAAACGAAAATTCATGATGGTAACTGTTACAGGGGTTAATTTATCACCGAAATTTTCCGCCCGTACGGCCTGATTTGCCCACCAAATCAGTCAGCCTTCCTCACGATTTTCTTCGCACAAACACGCACAAACACAAGTCTTTTCAGCCACGTAAACGAATACAAGAGTATGCATCGGAAATCAAACACACAAACACGTTTACGGGCAATGCCCAACCTTTATATTAATTCCCACAACGAATACAAAGGAGACTAAGGTGCACACACAAAATCCTCACTCAGAATTGCCCAACAATTGCAATATGAACTCTCATATGCTAGATGATACTAGATGCCTCGGATTTGTGCACTCATAGCCAAATAAATACAAGGAAATGGTAGTTTTCACACAAAACTACCTAAGGACACATGGCAGCATACAAACATGACACTTGGCCAACTATTACAAGTATAAAGGGGCAGTTTTCATGCATTTCCAGGCCTCAACCGCTCCGTAACTTCCTCAAATCCGCCCCTAAGGCTGATTTTCGAAGCCCAACTTGATCGAGCCCGCGAACGCGCGCCAAACGGCCCAAACAGCTCAGCCGGTTGCTAGGCAGCCCATCTGCCTTGCCTTTTCCGCACTTTTGCTTGCCTTTACCGATACTTGCCAGTTCTTTGCCCACACGGTCATCGGCACGCCCGCTCATCGGGCTGCCTTGCTTGCCTTGCCCATTTTGCCCACACTTGTCAAGTCGTGGTCGATTTCCCTCGAACGTTCGTTTGCCCACATTATCGGCCGCATGCCGATTATTGCCCACGCTTTGTCCGTCTTTGCTGCCGAGCAACGCCCGTGCCAGCCACAAGTACTTTCGATCACCGTTCCCACTTGAATCAAGCCGATCCTTGCTTTTCTCGGCCAAGCACCCCAAATGCTTGCCGATCACTCGACCACTCATTGGCCGATTGTGTGGCTGCCTTGTGCCAATCCCCACTTGGCACCATTTATCGGTCATGACTCGGCCACACTCGAGTCATTACCGATATCACCGATTAAGGGGGTAACAGACCTCCCCCACCAACGGTGTTCGACGCCCTCGTCGAACCGACACCATCGGCTTCATCTGTTCCTCGTTTCCACTTGTCTTGCCACCGTTTTCGATTGTGCTTCAGCACCAGCACTACATCGAATCCCAACTCCCAAGTCTGATCCCACGAACATCCCACATGTTCTTTCAGCCCTCGGAAAAACGAACGCCAACCACGTTCAAACGGCAGCACCCAACCACAAGTGAAAATGCTAGCTTTTGGCACTACTAGCATTTTATCTCGATTGCCACACCGATCGAGAAAGGAGATCACCTGTTGGGTTTCGGGCACGCATACGCAGCGGAAAACAAAAATTTTATGCGAATTAAACGAGTTTAAATCACATAAACACATGCCCGAAAAATTAAAGCAATTAATTACGTACCTTTGCGCTTCCAGCGAAATTAAACAACAACATACATGCTAATTATTTATTCGAATTTAAAACAATTAACATGCTCGCGTTTAAACCAAATAACATGCTCACAATGATTTAAATCGATTACACATAATCACATAAAATCACATGATAGCAAACATGAATTCATGGTTTAAACCTAAACAAACCGAAACTAGGGTTTCGCGTATTTACCTCTTGAAGCGTGAGGTAGGAGCGTTTAGCACGTCGAGATTGCTACGGAAACCAATCCGTACAATCGGGGCAGCAGCGGCGCGTGAGGTCACGGCGGCGCGTGAGTTTCACGCGCGAACTTCCGGGCGGCGCGTGGGGCAGCGTGCGGCTTCGGCTCGTGCGTTGCTCCTCGATTCTTCGATCTACAGTCTTCCTCCTCTCGGATTTCACCTCGTATACTTCGATCTACTACAACGTGGCACTAGACACGAAGTAGTTAGAATAAAACGGAAGAAAAGAGAAGGAAAAACAATACCGAAAGGAGAACGGCCGATGGACGGCCGATTCCGGCGACGGAGGGGCGACGGCGGCGCGGTGGTGGCCGCGGAAAGAGAGGCCGAGAGAGAGAGGGGTCGGCCGCTTAGGGTTAGGGTTTTTGTGTGTGTGTGCAAGGCCTATAAATCATGTATTTATAGTCCCTTGCATAAAACCCTAGCGGGCTTAAGTTGGACCGGGCCCAACAGCTTAAGTTCGCTAGTACTTTTACTTGCTCGTTTCTCTCAATTCAATGACCGAAAAATTGCAACGATTATATTTTCGGAATCATTATAATTCCCTCGTCATTACGAGTGCCATCTTTCATTTTCCAACTTTCCAAAAGTGGAAACCCTAGTTCAGTGCACTTTCTAAATTTGGAAACTTCCCGATTTAGAAAGTTCACTAACACGTTCGCCTATTCTTTTCCTTTTCTTATTCTCATTCATAATTCCAAATTACGAATGTTGGACCCAATCGTATTGACTTCCAATCATGCAAAGATAAACTATTTTATCTCTGACCATTTATTCAAAGATCTCATGTGCACGAGCAGTGTGACCCTCGATGGTTCAGGTGTAAGCTAGCCGTGGGCCCACAACCCTTTGTGGTCAAAACTCGTCCCCTTCGAGTTACGATTAAGATGAAGCTCGTTTCACCTTAATCACCCAACGAATCAAGATTGGCGTCTAGCAACTACGCGTCATGATTCCCTAGATACAAATGAAGTGCCTGCAAGAACCTTCAGATATAGTTAACGTACAGTACGGTCCCTTCGATTCATATGTCCCGATCGAACTAGAGGCATTGGTTCATCGAGACCTCTTTATATGTTCGATGACGGTGCGATCGTTCTAAGTGTTGTAATCCTTACGTGCATGACTTAGAGAATCGAATTCTCTAATCATCACTTAGTCAGCTCTGGCCAGAGACTTAGAATGATTACAAACTTTCAGAACACACAAGACATCCAAGACTATTCTAGCGATCGAATCCCCGACTACAATGCACAGACCTCCCACTAGATTTCGGACTGCACGAACACTGGCCCTTGGGATGGTCCTCGGTGGAACTCAGGGACAGGTCACGATACAGCTGGTCCTCTAGTGAAGTCACGGTGATGTCTAGGTCATAAGGACTAATGGTGTACAACTATACCATAGATATCTCTACTCGATTATTGGGAACCACTTAGAGATTTCTAGGGCGAGGGAGTTCAGTGAACTCGTCAACTTACGAGCACCCACTTATGCATGCCGATATCACAATACCGTTTACTGGTGAGATGCAGTACACATACACTAAGTGCTAGTCTTAATGGGAAAGGCCGATATCCTCATTAGTGGCGTAACCCTTCGACTAGGAACACGTTTAACAGTTATAATACTTAAGTAAATATCTCACGATCCTAACGATCAATTACTAGTACTTGTAATAACTGTAAGGACTATATCTATGCTTGTGACAAAGGGACAAAGATATAGAATGCCAAGGTGTTTTATCATTAATACGAATAGAGGTTCGTTTATTACAATAATAAATACGAAAGACCACAGCCACATGTTGGCTTGTTGGTCACCTACTCTAACAATCACCCACTTGACCTAAAGCCAACTACCCATGAATCGCAATCCCATCGACTCTCGATGTTTCTCATGGACCGATCTTGGTAAAGGCTTCGTGAAGGGGTCTGCAACGTTCTCTTCCGAGGTGACTCGTTCAACCTTAACTTCACCTCTATCAATGATCTCTCGGATCACGTGATACTTCCTCAGAATATGCTTCGACTTCTGATGAGATCGCGGCTCCTTAGCTTGCGCCACGGCTCCGGTGTTATCACAGTACAACGGTACTGGATCACTAGCATCAGGAATGACACCCAACTCTTGGATGAATTTCCTTATCCAAGTTCCTTCTTTTGCAGCTTCAGACGCTGCAATGTATTCCGCTTCGGTAGTGGAATCGGCCGTCGTGCTTTGCTTGGAACTCTTCCAACACACGGCACCACCATTAAGCGTGAATATAAATCCAGAATTCGACTTTGAGTCGTCCACGTCCGATTGAAAACTAGAGTCAGTGAAACCCTCTAATTTCAACTCGGCACCCCCATAGACCAAAATTATATCCTTAGTCCTTCGCAAGTACTTGAGGATATCTTTCACGGCTTTCCAGTGAGCCGGGCCGGGGTTAGACTGATATCTGCTTGTGACACTCACAGCATACGCAATATCGGGTCTCGTACATAGCATGCCATACATTATGCTTCCTATGGCAGAAGCATAGGGCGTCCTTTTCATCTCCTCGATTTCACTAGGTGTTTGCGGACACATAGATTTCGAGAGACGAACCCCATGGGACATTGGCAAGAATCCCTTCTTGGATTCTTCCATGCTAAATCGTTTCATAACGGTGTCTATGTACAGGCTTTGGGATAAACCAAGCATCTTTCTCGCTCTATCTCTATAGATGCGTATTCCTAATACATAAGATGCTTCTCCCAAATCCTTCATTGAGAAACGTGTGGACAACCATGCTTTCGTTTGTTGTAACATTCCTACGTCATTCCCAATGAGTAGAATGTCGTCAACGTAAAGCACTAAAAATATCACTGCCCTCCCACTAACCTTCTTGTATACACAAGGTTCCTCCGGATTCTTCTCAAAATCAAACTCTTTGATAGTTGAGTCGAACCTAATGTTCCAACTACGGGATGCTTGCTTCAATCCATAAATGGATCGCTGGAGCTTGCAAACCTTTTGCTCACTTCCAGAAGATATGAAGCCTCCGGCTGCGCCATGTAAATTTCTTCCTCAATATCTCCATTAAGGAAGGCGGTCTTCACATCCATTTGCCATATCTCGTAGTCGTACCACGCAGCTATGGCCAGCAAAATCCTAATGGACTTCAGCATCGCGACTGGCGAAAAGGTTTCCTCATAGTCAACACCTTGCCTTTGAGTGTATCCTTTTGCTACCAATCTAGCTTTATAGGTCGATACCTTTCCATCAACTCCAATTTTCTTCTTATAGATCCACTTGCAGCCTATATGAACAATTCCTTTGGGTGGATCTACCAAGGTCCATACCTTGTTGGAGTACATGGAGTCCATTTCGGATTTCATGGCAGTTAGCCAATGTCCCATGTCCGCATCCGATACGGCCTCATTGTATGTTCTTGGATCTCGTCCAAGATCAACATGATCTTCATCATTTTCGAGGAGGAATAACCTATCCGGCATTTTCCGAACTCTTTCGGATCTACGTACCGTAGGTTCAGGAGGTATATTAGTGGTTTGTTGTATTGGTTCGATTACTTGTTCTTGCGTTTGAACTTCACTTTGTGGTTCTTGAACTACTTCAAGTTCTATCATGCTGCCCTTTCTATCGGATAGAAATTCCCTTTCCAAAAAGGTGGCATTTCTTGAAACAAACGTCTTTGCTTCTTTGACATAATAAAACTCGTATCCCATTGAGTCTTCGGGATACCCCACACAATAGCACAAGTCGGATTTACTATCCAACTTATCTCCCACTAATCGCTTCACATAAGCGGGACAACCCCATATCCTAATATGTTTGTAATTGGGTTTCCGGGAATGCCAAAGTTCATAAGGTGTGGATTTAACTGCTTTGGTGTTAACTCTATTCAGCAAATACGCGGCAGTACGAAGTGCATGACCCCATAAGTATGCCGGTAAGTTTGTGAACCCCATCATGGATCGAACCATATCTAATAAAGTTCGATTCCGACGTTCGGATACTCCATTAAGTTGAGGAGTTCCCGGTGGAGTCCATTGGGACTGTATCCCATTTTCTTTTAGATAGTCAATGAACTCGATGCTCAAGTATTCTCCACCACGATCGGATCGTAGCTTCTTAATACTTCGTCCGAGTTGCTTTTCTACTTCATGTCTAAAATCTTTGAACCTTTCAAATGTTTCAGACTTGTACTTCATCAAGTACACATACCCATACCTAGAACAATCGTCGGTAAAGGTGGCGAAGTAGTTATATCCACCCTTCGCACTAACACTTAGTGGACCACATACGTCTGTATGGATCAAATCCAAAAGACCCTCGGCTCGTTCCATTTTCCCTTTGTAGGGTGACTTGGTCATTTTCCCTTTAAGGCAAGATTCACAAGTTTGTAGTGATTTCACGTCCTCCAAAGAGAACAATCCTTCACTAACAAAATCGTTCATCCTTCTTAAAGAGACATGACCTAATCTAGCGTGCCAAAGTTGTGCGGGGTTTTGATCTATCTCCTTACGTTTTGCTGATATAACATTAATAGGTATTTCACTTGGATTTAGTTCATACAAGTTGTTTAATAGTCGTCCTTTGCAAATTAAATTCTCATTCTTTTGTATAATGCAAATCGAATTTCCAAAAACAAAAGTAAAACCTTCAATATCTAATACAGGAATAGAAATAAGGTTTCTAATGAGCGACGGAACAAATAAACAATCGTTCAAAACAATAGGAAAACTAGAATCCAAAACATTTAAGTAAATTGTGCCAATGGCTTCAGCAGCAACTCTTGCTCCATTCCCCATCCTTAGGTAGGTCTCACCCGCTCTAAGTCTTCGACTTCTTGTCATTAGCTGCAAATCATTGCACAAATGTGAGCCACAGCCCGTATCCAATACCCAAGAAGAAGAGTTGAAAGACAAATTTACGTCAATGAAATACGTACCCTTTTCAGAACCTTTCTGCTTCAGGTAAGCCTTGCAGTTGCGGCGCCAATGTCCTTTCTTTCCACAGTGATGGCAAGCATCATCAACTTGTTTGCTAACCTTTGCTTTGGGGCCCCCACTACCTTCACCCACTTCGAACTTGCTGTTAGGGAAAAGAACTCTTTCCTTTCTCTTCTTTTGGAAAGAACTCTTCTTTCCAGAAGTAGCAGCAACGAGAACAGACTTCTCTTTCTTAATGGTGGACTCGAAGCTGACCAACATGTTCATTAACTCATACAAGGGAGGATCTAGTTTGTTCATGTTGAAGTTCACTATGAACGATTCATAGGAACTAGGAAGAGACAACAGGATCAAATCCAACGAGAGCTCGGCAGGGAGGGTGACATCAAGATTCACTAGCTTTTCAAGGAGAGTGATCATTTTGAGACAGTGCTCGTGGACCGAAGTCCCTTCGCGCAGTCTCGCTGTGATCAACTCATTTGTAGCAGCGTACCTCGATGCCCTAATATTCTCACTATACATGCTATCGAGATGAGCCTTTATATCGAAAGCATGCAAGTGAGACTCATATTTCCTCGCAAGCGCGGGCTCCATGGCGGCTATCATATAGCACCTAGCATGAGTGTCATCTTTCTTCCAAACTTCATAAGTTTCCTTTTCAGCATCAGTTGCTGTGGCAGGTATAGTGGCGGGAAGTCTCTCGTTCAAAACATAGAGACGCCCCTCAACAGTTATCACAAGCTTAAGACTACGCAACCAATCTAGGTAATTAGGGCCACTAAGTTTATTGTCGAGGATTGACATTATGGGATTCTTAGACATGATTATCTGAGACATATAGAGAAGAGGATTATTAGAGATTCGCGTTAAATGATTGTTACAATTAAATGTTTGGACTTGTGTTATTTAATTGTTCTCCCACTAATTTTATCGAGTTCCACTTCCCTCTAGTAGACAAACGAGAAAACTGATTTTTCTTAATGGGCTTTAGGTCCAATAGACAAATATAACCCGTAGTTAATCTAGCCCGATTATATTTGCCCAAAGGTAGATCACAATCAATCATATCCACAATATGACCCTAAATTAATTTTCCTCACACTTGATAATGACCTAAGTTAATCTCGCGAATATCAAAATCGTCGTGTGTCAAGTCTAACCTACCAATCAAAGATGCTCATAGAACTTGATTATGCCAAACTAATGCAGTCCCTAGTTAATCTAGCCGACCACGTTAATTCAACATAACCCTTTTCTACGGCTACCTTCATCATTATGTCAATTGAATTACAGCTTACTCTACCATAGCACTCCCCGCTAACACGGCTTACTGCACTATAGTAAAGGGCTACACATAATCCAACCGTTGGCAGAAGGAAAGAAATAACTCAACATATTGGGTTTTCCTTTATAGCTTGAAATGATTCTTAATTGAATTAAGAATGAGGGATTTTTTATTAAAAGTTTTATCTCATCAGAAGGTTCGGATTGGTCTATGTGATTCCTACATCTATGTTCTCTAAAGGTATATGGAAGCGCATATTGTCCTAAGAGGAACATACGACCTAATATCATAATTAATTACATTAATTAATTATCGAGTTTTCAAAATAATTATAGAACCTCAACTAGCATAAATCATTCAAATAATGTTGAGGTACTACTAATTAAGTTGAACTT
This sequence comes from Erythranthe guttata, assembly GCF_000504015.1. The sequence goes on from NW_012194661.1 coordinate 1,144,514, forward strand.
ATAATCAATATTATATATGTATTCTATTAATTGAAATCAATTTAACAATTTAAATCAATTTAATTAATCTAACACCTATTTACTAAAATAGATGATTGTCGATCCAATTATCTAATTGGGATTAATTGAAAATAATTTTCCAAAAATTAAAATCAATTTGTTTTAAGTTTAATATTGGAAATCTGAAATAATTTTTTTTTTTTTTTTTTTTTTTTTTTTTTTTTATTTTCAGTGAACCGATTCGGCCCAACCGGTCTGACCGGTTCGGACCGAAGCGGTCCGGTTCTGTCCGGTCCAGCTGACCCAAATCAGTGGGCCGGGTCAGTCGGACCGGGAACCGGTCTGACCGACCCGAATCCACGTGGATTCGGTCAACTAGGTCGCACACAACCATCGAACCGGCCGGTTCGACCGGTTCGATCCGAACAATTAAAAATCCGACATTTTTAAAACAATTTCAGATCCGATTTTCCAATTTTAAACAATTTTAAAGCTGGAAAAATTCTAAACAATATTTCAAAAATATTTTAAACTTACGAAAACTCCCAATTACATAATACGACTATCACTACTTTAATAAATCGAACATGCATAAAATCATAGCATATTAAAACGAACGCAATTAATTGCGCAACGAGCTCTGATACCACTGTTGGGTTTCGGGCACGCATACGCAGCGGAAAAAAAAAATTTTATGCGAATTAAACGAGTTTAAATCACATAAACACATGCCCGATAAATTAAATCAATTAATTACGTACCTTTGCGCTTCCAGCGAAATTAAACAACAACATACATGCTAATTATTTATTCGAATTTAAAACAATTAACATGCTCGCGTTTAAACCAAATAACATGCTCACAATGATTTAAATCGATTACACATAATCACATAAAATCACATGATAGCAAACATGAATTCATGGTTTAAACCTAAACAAACCGAAACTAGGGTTTCGCGTATTTACCTCTTGAAGCGTGAGGTAGGAGCGTTTAGCACGTCGAGATTGCTACGGAAACCAATCCGTACAATCGGGGCAGCAGCGGTGCAGCGGCAGCAGCGGCGCGTGAGGTCACGGCGGCGCGTGAGTTTCACGCGCGAACTTCCGGGCGGCGCGTGGGGCAGCGTGCGGCTTCGGCTCGTGCGTTGCTTCTCGATTCTTCGATCTACAGTCTTCCTCCTCTCGGATTTCACCTCGTATACTTCGATCTACTACAACGTGGCACTAGACACGAAGTAGTTAGAATAAAACGAAAGAAAAGAGAAGGAAAAACAATACCGAAAGGAGAACGGCCGATGGACGGCCGATTCCGGCGACGGAGGGGCGACGGCGGCGCGGTGGTGGCCGCGGAAAGAGAGGCCGAGAGAGAGAGGGGTCGGCCGCTTAGGGTTAGGGTTTTTGTGTGTGTGTGCAAGGCCTATAAATCATGTATTTATAGTCCCTTGCATAAAACCCTAGCGGGCTTAAGTTGGACCGGGCCCAACAGCTTAAGTCCGTTAGTACTTTCTCTTGCTCGTCTCTCTTAATTCAATGACCGAAAAATTGCAACGATTACATTTTCGGAATCATTATAATTCCCTCGTCATTACGAGTGCCATCTTTCATTTTCCAACTTTCCAAAAGTGGAAACCCTAGTTCAGTGCACTTTCTAAATTTGGAAACTTCCCGATTTAGAAAGTTCACTAACACGTTCGCCTATTCTTTTCCTTTTCTTATTCTCATTCATAATTCCAAATTACGAATGTTGGACCCAATCGTATTGACTTCCAATCATGCAAAGATAAACTATTTTATCTCTGACCATTTATTCAAAGATCTCATGTGCACGAGCAGTGTGACCCTCGATGGTTCAGGTGTAAGCTAGCCGTGGGCCCACAACCCTTTGTGGTCAAAACTCGTCCCCTTCGAGTTACGATTAAGATGAAGCTCGTTTCACCTTAATCACCCAACGAATCAAGATTGGCGTCTAGCAACTACGCGTCATGATTCCCTAGATACAAATGAAGTGCCTGCAAGAACCTTCAGATATAGTTAACGTACAGTACGGTCCCTTCGATTCATATGTCCCGATCGAACTAGAGGCATTGGTTCATCGAGACCTCTTTATACGTTCAATGACGGTGCGATCGTTCTAAGTGTTGTAATCCTTACGTGCATGACTTAGAGAATCGAATTCTCTAATCATCACTTAGTCAGCTCTGGCCAGAGACTTAGAATGATTACAAACTTTCAGAACACACAGGACATCCAAGACTATTCTAGCGATCGAATCCCCGACTACAATGCACAGACCTCCCACTAGATTTCGGACTGCACGAACACTGGCCCTTGGGATGGTCCTCGGTGGAACTCAGGGACAGGTCACGATACAGCTGGTCCTCTAGTGAAGTCACGGTGATGTCTAGGTCATAAGGACTAATGGTGTACAACTATACCATAGATATCTCTACTCGATTATTGGGAACCACTTAGAGATTTCTAGGGCGAGGGAGTTCAGTGAACTCGTCAACTTACGAGCACCCACTTATGCATGCCGATATCACAATACCGTTTACTGGTGAGATGCAGTACACATACACTAAGTGCTAGTCTTAATGGGAAAGGCCGATATCCTCATTAGTGGCGTAACCCTTCGACTAGGAACACGTTTAACAGTTATAATACTTAAGTAAATATCTCACGATCCTAACGATCAATTACTAGTACTTGTAATAACTGTAAGGACTATATCTATGCTTGTGACAAAGGGACAAAGATATAGAATGCCAAGGTGTTTTATCATTAATACGAATAGAGGTTCGTTTATTACAATAATAAATACGAAAGACCACAGCCACATGTTGGCTTGTTGGTCACCTACTCTAACATCACCAACCCACGGAAATCACCCAAGCACGGCTTCCATTTCATCCACAACAGAAACCAGCCCACGAAAAACCCAACATGCCACAGAAATTCAGAGAATACCACATTTCGAACCCACGAGTTGTGCCACGCACGGCAGCAACTTGGAACAAAAGTAAGGCCACAACGCCCATTCATAAGCCCAAATGAATACCTTAACTTGCCTTCTGCCCTCGACTCATTTCTCGGCAACGCACGTACAAGCAAACCAGCCCGGGAATTCACCGTCTTGGTTCCAACGACTGCAATTAGGCTCGATGACTCCTCGTCGTTCGATTCTGCCTCCAATTGCACCGCAGCCAACCTTGCCACCGGTTTCTTTCCCGCCTTTGCTTTCGTCACGTACAAGCATTCAACGAAGCATGGACGCTCTTCGTCCATAATCATCAACCCTCCGAGAAACGGTATCACCGCAGCCTTGGCAGCAAGTAGGAACTCTTGCCCCAATATCACATCGAAATCATCTAGTGGTACGGCAGTCAGTCCGCACTGCCCTTTCCAAGAACCGATCACAAGATCGACATCGGTTCTGCCTTTCACCGGCCCCGCCTCTGAATTTACAGCCTTCACTTGACTTGCATGTTTTGAGAGAGTCAAGCCCAACTTCTTGACTTCTCTCTCGGCAACGAAGTTGTGTGTTGCTCCCGAGTCAACCATCGCCTTCACTTCTTTGCCATTGATCAGCACCGAAGCATACATCAAGCCCTTGGTGCCGTTGGGTGCCTTGTCCACGACCAAAGCACTCAACATCTGAATCGGATTCGCACTCCTCGTCTCGTCCGACTCCTCACTATCCGACTCCCGCATCAAAGCATTCAACTTGCTCCTCTTAGGGCAGTCCCTCATTCGGTGGTTGCCATCACATAGAAAGCACCCACGGTTCTGTTTGTTGACGACGGGCTGTCCACCGGTCTTGGTTTGCACCGAGGATCCTTCGCCATCACCACTCTCTTTGTGCTTCCAATTTCGGCCACCCTTGCCACCGAACTTCTTCCCCTTGGACTTATCCCTCTTCGAGCCTTCCTTATCGGAATCATCGGCCCCCATCACCTTGTAATCGACAAGTCGGTCCGCTGCCGAGATAGCACTTGGCAGATCCTTCACACCTTGTCTCCGCAACTCGGTTTGGGCCCATGGCTGCAATCCAGCCATGAAGTTGAACAACTTATCTTCATCGGACATGTCACGTATGTCAAGGAGCAGAGAACTGAAGTCCTTGACATACTCCCTCACGGTTCCCTTGTGCTTCAATTGCCGAAGGGATTCCCTTGCAATCCAGCCCACGTTGCAAGGTAGGAATTGCTCTTTCAACTCCCGTTTCAGCACCTCCCAAGTCTCGATCTTGACTCGGTTGGCACTTGCATCGTCTGACAAACGAGCACGCCACCACAACTTTGCATCGCCCACAAGATACATACTTGTAATGGTCACTTTCTCGCGATCCGGAACCTTCGCTGCCTCGAAGTAATTCTCCATATCCCACACGAAGTTTTCAACTTCTTTGGCGCTGCGTACACCATCAAACGCAGTCGGTTCCGGCACACGAACCTTGGATCCCGATGTTCTGCCCTCAGAACTCGAGCTTTCATTACGAACAGCCCTCTTAAGCACCGCCAGATCTGTAAGCATCCCATCAAGCTTCATCTCAACGGCATCAATGAGAAGTCCCATCTCCTCAGCAACGGACGTGAATCTGCCCTCCACGAATTGGGGCAGATCGTCCAACGATCTTGCCAAACGATCGATTTCTCGCTTCCCATCAGCGAGCCTTTGTAAGATCGGTGGATCCGTTGGATCTAGGGGCGGCCCAACCAAGGCTTCAAGACGTTGCAGCCTTGATTCCATCTCTAGCATCATCACACGAGTAGGATTTGGATTTGTCGAAGATCCAGAATCTTCAGCCATGCCGAACAGCAACACGTTCAGATGCCTTGAACCGGGCTCTGATACCAACTGTTACAGGGGTTAATTTATCACCGAAATTTTCCGCCCGTACGGCCTGATTTGCCCACCAAATCAGTCAGCCTTCCTCACGATTTTCTTCGCACAAACACGCACAAACACAAGTCTTTTCAGCCACGTAAACGAATACAAGAGTATGCAGCGGAAATCAAACACACAAACACGTTTACGGGCAATGCCCAACCTTTATATTAATTCCCACAACGAATACAAAGGAGACTAAGGTGCACACACAAAATCCTCACTCAGAATTGCCCAACAATTGCAATCTGAACTCTCATATGCTAGATGATACTAGATGCCTCGGATTTGTGCACTCATAGCCAAATAAATACAAGGAAATGGTAGTTTTCACACAAAACTACCTAAGGACACATGGCAGCATACAAACATGACACTTGGCCAACTATTACAAGTATAAAGGGGCAGTTTTCATGCATTTCCAGGCCTCAACCGCTCCGTAACTTCCTCAAATCCGCCCCTAAGGCTGATTTTCGAAGCCCAACTTGATCGAGCCCGCGAACGCGCGCCAAACGGCCCAAACAGCTCGGCCGGTTGCTAGGCAGCCCATCTGCCTTGCCTTTTCCGCACTTTTGCTTGCCTTTACCGATACTTGCCAGTTCTTTGCCCACACGGTCATCGGCACGCCCGCTCATCGGGCTGCCTTGCTTGCCTTGCCCATTTTGCCCACACTTGTCAAGTTGTGGTCGATTTCCCTCGAACGTTCGTTTGCCCACATTATCGGCCGCATGCCGATTATTGCCCACGCTTTGTCCGTCTTTGCTGCCGAGCAACGCCCGTGCCAGCCACAAGTACTTTCGATCACCGTTCCCACTTGAATCAAGCCGATCCTTGCTTTTCTCGGCCAAGCACCCCAAATGCTTGCCGATCACTCGACCACTCATTGGCCGATTGTGTGGCTGCCTTGTGCCAATCCCCACTTGGCACCATTTATCGGTCATGACTCGGCCACACTCGAGTCATTACCGATATCACCGATTAAGGGGGTAACAGTAACCCAACCTTGTAGATTGGAGATCCCAAGATCTTAGTTCAATAGGATAACTAAGTTATGGAAATTCAAATCGAGCACTTGGAAATAATTCCTACCATTCCCCAAAATCCAAGTGCTACCTGTCGAATGTGGTGAGGTTAAGTCTAGTGACTTTTAATGATTCCTATGACCTTTTAAGGTGGAATACGGCAGGGTATTCTTTATGGGAGATCACCTATTTAAGTGTGAAGTATAGGGCCGCTTCAATGAAACACTTATGAATCCAAGAATTGGTCCAAGGCCGAAATGGACACAACGTGAGAACAAACGACGTTAGAGATGTTATTGTGTAAGTGTTGTTGTCTTGGTTTACACAAAAGTTGATTAGTTCAAGACATCGCGTTCACTAAGCAACAAGTAAATCCGACAGCATTTTACTAAGGAAGGTTCAAAGCCATAAGCTACCTCTCCCGATGCAATAACAAATCGCTTGGACTTTAAATGTGTCTGCATGCATTAATTTCATTCATGTGGGGGATTGTTGGAAATTTTGAGTATTTGACTCAAATTTTGTTGAATATTTAAGTGGTTTAATTTAAATTCTCAAAATTAATTTTTGATGAATGATAAATTAATGGATCATTTAAAATATTTAAGTGTGGAAAATAATAAAGTGAAATGCCACCATTGAAAAAGATGGAGGTGTTTAAGCACCTATTAAATTGAATAGGTGTGTGGTTAATGGGAAAAGGTGTGATACCTTTTCATGAAATTATTTTCCTAAGAGTTGTGACTTGTGGTTATAACCTTTGAAAATCTATAAATAGATTCCAAAATCCACTATTTGAGATAGTTCATTATTCACATGGAATTCAATACATTAATTGAATTCACTTCTCGTCATAACATATCATTGCATATTGTTGCATTAACAAGTCCTTTCTTCGTGTCTTATAAAGTCCTAAACATCGTTTCGTTCGCCGTGTTCCAATAATTGTTGTGTTGCTTTGTTGGAACTGAAAGAGTCGTTGTATCTTGGGAGACAATTGCCGTAAACCGAGAGCACTGCACAGGGCAAATTTGCCTTAAGGAGAAAGAACCTAGTTCTTGCCTCGACTACATTTTTCTTGTCAAACTTATGTCCAAATTTTGTTCATTCCCATTTCAAAATACACACACCCAATTAACAGTTCCAAGTTCTTGTTGATTTAAGTGCTTTCATTGCCTGGTTTATATGGTATAATCTTGAGGGTTGAAAATTGTGATTGTTTGGCGAACCCCATAAGATCTATTGAATCCTGTCGTACGCCTTCGATATCTCTAAGTTAAGAATAGTGTCGCCTTGAAGTAGTCGTATGCATCTCTTAAGCCAACAATATATTATCAATGATAAGTTTATTCCGAACAAACCCACTCTGAGACGGAGCAAGAATCTAAGGCAAGAAAGGATCACGTTGTTTGTAATGATATGAGTAATAGTCTTGTTGGTCACATTGTACAAGCTGATGGCAACGATTTGCTTCTATGCTGAATTTAAAAAAAAAATACGAGATCCGTCCAAGGTAAAATACTAAATTCTTTATCGAATCAGTCAATCCAAACAATGTAAAATAATTTACTTTTATGGATTTGAAGCATTCTCTAAAATACTTTTATCCAAATGCAACTTAGTTCATTCAATTGGTTATAATGTTGAAAATAAGATTCACAGAAGATTATTTTGTTGGTTCTTTTAGAATATAAAGTTAACTCATTCACAAACTAGATGACATTGAACAAAACAATTAGAATAAAGATTGTGGTGCAATCTTGGTTATAGTAAACGGAATAACCTTGAGGTTATTAATTTTACTAGCACATTTGGTATGTGTTTAACCACAGTAAATAAAATAATTGTTTCGTCACTAATCAAATGAAACTATATTACTCTCTAAAAAAATTGAAAGAAAAAAATTGAAAGGGTTAATTTCACTTACCTTCCATGCCTTAATATGAAACCTTCAGTTACGTGCTCTATACTATCAAAACATTCAGTTACCCCCTTAATTAATATGTTACAATTATTATACCATTCTTTTAAGTTTTAAGTCAAATGTCTCCATCTTTATTTTCAACAAGAATATACTTCTATTATTTTAACTGTTCGTTTTAATTACTGAAGTTATTCATCAAAATTATACGCCATGATAAATTTATATTATGTAGTAACAAAATTAAATTTAAGGCGTGTAATATAATTTTAAATAGTAAGTTTCATTGCAAAGCTTATCGAATAAATTATAGAAAACACATTTAGTGACATTTTTTTTCACTCTAATTTTTAATGTTAGTTTATACTTTATGCTTTATTTGTCTTTAGAATAAAAGTGTTTAAAAAAATTAGGACGAAGAAAATTAAAAACAATGATAAAAAATAAATCTTAGTATAAACTAAAAATATGAGAATATTTTTAATATAAAATTAAAAGGTTCGGGTTTGTAAAATAATGAAATAGAAGAGTCATTTTTCTATTAAAATAAAGAGGAATAAACTTGGTTTAAAAGAAAAATGTATGGTTGGCATGAGATGTAGTTCAATGGGGAGGTTTTGATAGTAGAACGGATGTAAGTGAAGATTTTATATTAGTAAATGGGAGGTAGTTAAATTAACCCAAAATGAAACTATATTACATTTTCATTATCAAACAATTACTTAGAGGGTGTTTGGCTAAGCTTATTTTAAACAGCTGATAAGCTCTTACGTCTGATAAGATGTTTTTAGAGCTGATAAGCTGTTACATCTTATTTTTATGATTAATTTTTAGAGTGTTTGGATAATGAGTTTATTTCCTATTTTTACTCATTATAAGATCTTAAATAAAAAGGTGGGGGTAGAGGTACTTATTTAAAAAGATCTTATTTGCTCTCCAACAGATTATTTAAAAAAAAAATAAGATCTTTTTCTAAAAAATTACCAAACACTTTAGGAGAGCTTATAAGCTCTAAAACATCTTATAAGCTCCTTTTGACATCTTATAAGCTTTAGCAAACACCCTCTAAGTAGTGTGTTATTCCTAGCTTATTTTAAACAGCTGATAAGCTCTTACGTCTGATAAGAGGTTTTTAGAGCTGATAAGCTGTTACATCTTATTGTTATGATTAATTTTTAGAGTGTTTGGATAATGAGTTTATTTCCTATTTTTACTCATTATAAGATCTTAAATAAAAAGGTGGGGGTAGAGGTACTTATTTAAAAAGATCTTATTTGCTCTCCAACAGCTTATTTAAAAAAAAAATAAGATCTTTTTCTAAAAAATTACCAAACACTTTAGGAGAGCTTATAAGCTCTAAAACATCTTATAAGCTCCTTTTGACATCTTATAAGCTTAGCCAAACACCCTCTTAGTTCCTCCTTAATCTCTAGATAATTAATATCCCAATTTAATTAGTGATTTTGCTTCCATTATATAATGGCTGAGATTTTGAATCACTTAAGAGGGTCCGCCACTTTGGTATGCATTAGTTACTTAATAAAAAATATTTTTATCGTAAGGAATTTATCTATATCTCTGAAATATGAGATTGACAAATAACTTTGGGTGGTTGTAAGTAAGTCTCATGTCTGACACGACCGGATGCCTCAACCACTCGATCGCGTTTAGAAAATAACATAAAACGCCTCATACGAGGTGAGCCAAAACAACCTAAGGCTTGCCAAGAAATAGAAAAGCGCTAAAGCAGGGGATGATGTTGAGTGTAGATTTTAAGCTCAATACGTTTACTTTACGTGTATCTTTTGTTTAGATTTAATTATATTTGTGCTTTAATTGATTGATTTTGTGTTTTATAGGTAAAAAAACGGGAATTAGGTGTCCATGAAGGAAAAAATATCAAAAAGAAAGGAAAAAGTTGCAAATAAGGAAATAAATCAAATTGGAAGAAGGAATCTCGTCACAACTTTGGCATTGTCCACCATTTCGAGCATATCTCTCTCATACGAACTCCAAATCAGCTGATTGTAGCGGCATTGGAAATCTAATTTCAAGGGCTACAATTCTTATTCATGCAATATTCCACAATTCGGACTCCAACATGGCGAAAATCGAAGAACAAATCCTGATGGGGGAAAGTGGCGGAAATTGATTCCTATTAGGTTTCCACTACATCCTTATCAAAAAAGCCTATAAAAGCAACAAGTCTCTACACCATAAGGACGAAATTTTACACCACAAAACGCGAGGAACGAAGATCAACGGAGACTCAAGCATAGTTTTTCTTATTTAATTTATTTATTTTATTTTCTTTATCATAAGAATCACGAGTAGCTAAGTCTTTAGTTTCTAGGATTTTATTTCGAACCCTATATGGGATGTATGAACCTAATTCTATGATTTTATGCAAGTTTTAATTCCGGATTATTTTTTCTACTTGTTTTATTAAGTTCATGAAACTGGTGATCACTTTATGTGCTTTTATGTTATTATTAATCGCATGAATTGGAAGATCGGGTTAATAATTAGAACTGTGGTAGAAGAGCTTTGTGGTATTAACATATATTGAGATTTGTGCTTAATGCTGTGTTTTAGAATTAATTGTGTAGGAATACAGTAATTGAATCTAGAGTATTAGAATGGTAATACACGCCGAAGCGGGTTATGATTAATTTAGCATCTCAGGTTAATAATCCGAGTTAATAACTTGCATAATTGAAGGAATTGAGGAATTAATAATCTCATAGGGGGAAGAATAAAATCCTAGCCTTGTTTTCTCTGATTAATCTTCACATTGCTTTCTTGCTTTTGTCCTTTTAGTTTGCTTAATTGCTTTAGTTTAATTTAGTTTATTAATTATCTTTCGTGTGTATGGTGGGTTTCATAACAATTGGTAGGATTTAGCGTCTAGGATTAGATAATTAAATATTCTCTGTGGGATCGATACTTGGAGTTAAAAATTCACTTTATTACTTGTACGATACGTGCACTTGCGTGTAGGTATTACCACTAACAGATGGGTACCCAAAAAAAGTCATGAGTTCCTGCAAGTGCAAACTCACTTGTGTTTTTTTGTACTTTCGGTATTTTGTACATGATATGCAAACTCACTCACTTGTTTCTTCTTGCTTTACACAAGTTGTACTTCTTACATTTATAGTTTTGATTTTCCTTTTCATCTTTTGAATTAAAACGATAATCAGTACTATAAATCATTACAAATGTTTAATATAATTCTAAGAGTTCAAAGATTTAATCCATAGTAGTATTTAAGAAAGAACATAAATGTTGGAGAAAGCTAAAGAGTTCTTGAGTGCATGGATTCGTAGATGATTGCAAATAAATGATATACCCCTATTTAGACAAGTCCACCTTCTCAAGGAACAATAGTGATCATCTTAATCTAATGGCTAAGAACATTACATATGATTTTCTACCAAATATATAAAAAAGATCTTCTAGAATCCTCTGAGTATCTCTACAAATCTAAGCCTATGAGCCATCTTTCATTGGGCTTGCTTGTTGGATGAATTAATTAAGCCACCTTCAATCTATGGAAAATGGACGGCCCGTGATATTCTCCGTCACCTAATACAGTGACGCTCTCGTTGTGCTATCAGTTTTATTTCTAATAAAAAAAATATAATTAAATATGTAATTTCATTTAGTTTATTTTGTTTTATTTTAGGGTAAATTCCACTTTCCACCCTTGTACTTTGGTTCGGTATCACTTTATTCCCTTCTACTCTCGATTGCATCGATTTGCCCCATGTACTTGAAAAATTGTCTCAATGTGGTCCTCGCCGTTAGT
>NW_012194661.1:1161298-1172193 GCF_000504015.1 Erythranthe guttata
TAATTTTTCAATATTATTTAGAAAAAAAAGGGAAAAAAATAGATTTCTATAATGGTGAAAAAATACGAAAATGAAAAGGAAAAAAAAAAAAAGTAACTTGTTTCTACGTGAAAAAAATAATAAAAAAATGTTAGATCCAAAAGTGAAAATGTTAAATGCAGAATAAAAAATGATACATGCACTTTAAATATTACTTGGTGCATTTTTCATACTTTGTGTATGGAGGGCATTTTTGGAATGAAATTTATAAAGGATGTGAAACAAAAGTTTAGTTAGACTTGTCGTTTAGTTCTAATAAGTTTTGTCATCAGGGACCTATATCTCAGGACCCCTATGATATCGAATAATTTGGTGATAAAAGTTTAATTGATTTTATTTTCTAAGAAAATATAAAAAAAATTCAATTATCGGTATGATTTTAATTTTTTCGCACTTTGTGGGTTCGAAATTAAGTTGGTGGTTGGAGAAATAATAATTTAATTTGTTATTTTGTAACCAAGAAAAAAAAAAACCAATAAAAAATGAATTATCCTTTAATATTGGGTTAAATAAAATTTACACCCGTAATGTATATGCTCTGTAACACTTACCCATTCAAGCTCAATTCAGTTTGTATTTTAAAGGGGAAAGTACAGTTTGCACCCATGAACTGTATAGGTTGTACTAAATACCCCCGTGGACTATCAAACGTACCAAAATAACCCCTGTCATTCGAGGTCAACGTTAAAACTACTAACACCATCAATTAAAATGTGCATTTACTTGTTTGCCCCCAATTTTGGTCTTCTCAATTATTTATTTCTCTCACTCCTCTCTCTTCTTCATCTTCTCGCCATTTTCTTCAACAGGGGATCTCTCATCTCTCACCCCTCTCATCGATCTCCACTCTCTTTTTTTCTCCTTCTTTTCGAACCTTACCTTTAAACCGCAAGTACATATTGCTCATGAAATCATCGTCCCCTTAGGTTAATATCCTCAAAAGTAGTCGAAAACTACAAAATCTGGTCGCGTTTGAAGATCACGCGCCACCACCAGGTTAATAAACGTAGGAAGATGAAGATGAAGATGATGAGGGGCCGGAGTTGATGAATTTCATCGGAGGGGAGCATAATTTTTATGGGGTTCAATTACGGGGTTTCTTCAATGTAGTCAGTGATGGATTTTGTCTTCGGCCGGTAATAATGGTTGAGTGCTGCCATGAAGTCGTATTCTACCACCTCCGTTGTCTTTGGTTCCACCGCCCCTTCTAGTGGTGGTTTGTCGATGGTGGTGGGTGGTGGGAGAGGCTCGTGGGTAAAAATTAAAATCGTTTTTCCCATTTTCCTTAGCTTAATTGCTTCTTGGTTCCGCCGCCGTTTCTTGTGGTGGTTCGTTGACGGTGGTCGGTGGTGGCAGAGGAATGATGAAGGAAACATGGTAATGTCACAGAGAAGGAAGATTGAAGGTCGGTTGTTTGCTTCCTCCGATTAATTTGAAGGAATTGAGGCATGATTTTAAGCCTATATTTTATTCAATCTACCTGTTTTTCTCTTTCATTATTAGAAGAAGAAAAAAAGAAAAAAAATATAAATTCAGGGCTACAAAAGTCAGAATAAGTGCAACAATAATAAAAAAATAAAAAATGAGAACGTCAACGTGACATATCATCACTTACTAACAACTTGTAAACGGAGGGGTCATTTTGGTACGTTTGGTAGTTCGGGAGTATTTAGTACAACCCCTATAGTTTAGGGTTGTAAACTGTATTTTCCCCTATTTTAAATCCTAGTACCTTAAATTTTATTTTTTATTTAAAACAATAACTAAAAGAACAATTAAATTATACAACTAAAAGTATCTGTTGAAAAATGCAATATTTTAAAATTTTAAAATATTATCTTGTATTGTTGGGTACATATTTAATAAATAACATCTACTTGTTATTGGACCAACTAATCGAATATATTCATATCGATAAATTTTAAGAAATCAAGACATAAATAATATTAATCTTAAGTATTTAAATTTATTTTAGTTCATTAATTTCTTAAAATATATGTACATTCAATATTATACAATATATATTACTTTTTATTTATTTTTCCAATAATTTAATTTTAGTTATTTTTCATTTTTTTATGATCTAATAATTATTAGATTGTTATGTTTATTATGTTCTAAGCTTAAAATATAAAATATTTGATGTTGAGGGGGTAAGTGTTACAAATGATACTTTAAAAAGGTAAGTGTTACATAAGCTATACTTCAGGGGTGCAAAGTGTATTTAACCATTTATTATTCAATTAAGGGTGCATTGTGAATGATTTATTGCGTTTTAAGGATTCAAAGTGCTATTATTATTTTTCAATGGTGCAAAGCGTAAACAACTCCATTTCAAGGGTCCAAAGTGGATTAAGCCCATATGTTCTAATGTTTTTTTGAATAATTTTAGAATTCAATACCTAAAAATGAGGGAAGTGAGACTTGAAAGTAAAACCCCCTTTTGTTTATTTCGAATTCAATCCCTAAAAATGTCGGACATTCCCTCGGAGCTCTACCACAACATACTCCGGCGAGTGCCCGCCGACGCTCTCCTCCGCTTCAGGGCCGTCTGCAAGGAGTGGCGCCGCCTGATCGACGATCCATCCTTCATCAGATTCCACGCCGACAACCAAATCTCCACCACCACTCTCCTCATCAGAAACTCAAACGGCACGCGCGTCTATTCTCTATCTCTGGACTCCCTCAACAACATCAACGATGCCCACCAAGTGATCGACGTAATGTCTGAGAGGGCATTGTACTTCATAGGTCTCTATGAAATACCTTGTTTGCCGATGGCCTCGTGCAACGGTCTGATGCTCCATACCTACTACGAAATCAAAGAGGATTGGGTGCTGTTGAACCCGTTTACCCGAGAATATCACGTGTTGCCGCCCGAACCCAATTTCCAACATACACGTTTATTAGGCAACGGGCTCGGTTACGATTCTGCTTCCGACGACTACAAAGTTGTGAGGATAGACGAGCTGCTTCTCCATGGTGAAATCGAGTACCAAACTAGTGTTTATAGTCTGAAAACGGAATCTTGGAAAATAATCGAGGAATGCCCCCCTTGTGAATTTCGCATGCCGGGTCCTAGTAAGGGGGTTTATCTGAATGGGGCATTGCACTGGAGATTAAGGAACTTCGTAATTACTCTGAATCTTGAGACCGAATGTTACCACAAAGTGCCTATGCCGCCCAAATTAGGGAAGCCTTTCAAAACGCGTCTCGATTCGTTGGGCGGATGCTTGGTTCTGAGTTACTACTACAAGAAGAAGCGTATCGATGGATGGCTGATGAAAGAATGTGGAGTGGAGAAGTATTGGGTGAAGTTGTTTTCGTTAGGGGAACTAGCTAGTGTTGGTGCTAAAGGGAGACTCAGGCCTATTGCGTATATCCAGAGCAAAGGGCAGGTTTTTCTGAAGCATGATTGCGGGTTTTTTATCTTGGATATTGGGAATAATTCGGCGAAGAAGGTTACGATTGATGGGCTCCCTAAACGTTTCTCTTGTCAGATTTTCTCGGGAAGCTTTATTCCACTCGGTGATAGTTATGCCTGTGAAGTGAGAAGTAGTGTCGGAACGAAGAGGAAGAGGAAGAAGACTAGTAAAAGGTGAAACTACTTGCATTTTTTTTCTTCTTTGGATGATTGACTTCTGTTTAGCTTATTTTCCAAAATTCGAAAGTCTGTTTCTAAACTATAAAGATGTGATTTTTTTTTCTTGGTAATTATGCCAAAGGATAAGAGCCTCGGTGCGTATCATGTTTAAAAAGTTATGCCAGCTAAAATAGAAAACTGAGGCTTATGAATATGTGCATCTTTTAATTTAGCTTACTGGGCATTGATTTAATCCTTTTGTGCAAAAAAAATGACGAGGATGTTTTGTCGTTGCAGGTCTAAGCACTCTGTAACAATCACCGATGTTTAGTAGTTGGACAACCTTTTTTTTTTTTGGTGGAAGCGAGGGATGCGTGAAAGAAGGCACTCGTAAATGCCGTTTGTCAATTAATCAACCCGCCCCTCTCCGTTTTTTTTTTTTGCATGGATATATATGTAAGTCTTGAAAAAGCTTCTCTAGCATTACCGCATAATATTTATGATGTTGATTTTTGCAGTTTTGGCTATGGTGGTTATGAATGGAAATGGTCTTAACAAATGGTCCAAGTTCTTGCTGATTTAAGTGCTTTCAGTGCCTAGTTTATGTGATTTTATCTTTTAACTAAAAAAATATTTCAACCATTTTATTTCTCATTTAGAGGGTGTTCGGCTAAGCTTATAAGATGATTAATTCTAAAATGAAGATGTAACAGCTTATCAGCTCTTAAAACATCTTATCAGACGTAAGAGTTTATCAGCTATTTAAAATAAGCTTAGCCAATCAGGCCCTTGTTCACATTCTTCTTCCTAATTCACACACATGACACAACACACATTACAAGCACTTCATTCACACAATAGGGCTTGGATATTAGACTACACACACTCACACTCATATTACAGTTTCAAACTCTAAGGCTTATATTTCAACAATAAACTTGAAGAAAACTCAGAACTATAAAAATAAAAATCCGCCGATGTAATTAATGTGTCATTTCAGTGCTTTCAGTCCGAAAAAGAAGCAAAAATTGGGTCATCGGGTGTTACGTTGGTAATTCACGGAAAAGTTTTGCAAACTTTGAACGGAAATTTTTATGCTTATCAACCAAAAAGGTCGACAACGATGAAGGAAATATTACTGCGAAGGCCAAGGCCTTATTTGAGTAGTATTGTGGTAAAGATGGTAGTATTAGGTCAATGCTTCAATTTCCTTTAGATATGAGCGGGCGTTACAGGCAATTTTTATTTTTGCCGATGAAGGAAATATTAGGAAAATGTAGGGGTGTTCATTCGGCAAAACCGTACCGAACAGTAATGAAATTTCGGTTTCATACCATTACCGAACCGAAATATGCGGTTCAGTACGGTAAATAACCGAATTACCGAAATTTTAGTAAAGATATTTAAAAGATTGAATCTTTTGTTTATTTCAATAGATTGTTGTAAAAAAAATACATTTTGGTACAAATATTAATATTACATATTTACATATATAAATAAAAATAAAATTTCGGTATTCGGTAAAACAAATTATCGATTCGGTATTCTGCACATACCGAATTTTCGGTTCGGTATTCCGCACGCACCGAAATTTCGGTTCGATTGATTCGGTGAGTTTATTGACAGGATGAACACCCCTAGGAAAATGTACATCATTAGAATATTTTGTAGGTAAATGTATATCATTACAATTATTTATAACCTTTTTTTTCATTCATATTGAGTTTTAACATTTCTTTTCATCCTTAGTAATATTTCAAAACTAATTTTCATGATCAACGAATTGTTAACCCGAAAAAAAGAAAGAAAGAAAATCGGAATGGACCCATAAGTTGATGCTTTAATTAAGGTAGTGTTTGCAAAATATTTTGCCTCACAATCACAATCAGTTTTTTAATGTTTGCAACACTAGTTTTTGCTTCGATTGACTTAGAAAGATGACGACAAGTTATACAATTTTCATAACGTTTCCATTTCTCATCTGATTGAGTTGATTCAAAATAGTTGTAAAGCTTACAAATTGACCTACAACGTTCAACATTTGCAATTTGTGAGATTCAAATTAAAATTATTACAAACAACAACTATAAAACAAATTTCGTGATTTATTTCGATTATAACTTTATTATATGAACCTCGGTTGCGCTGATTAAAGTTGCGTTGGAAAACTTGCATTAAAGTTTATAACTTGTCTTATTTGGAGTTTTCGAGATTTCTTATGTATCATGCTCTAAGATCAATTAGAATAATTCAAACTAAGATGGGGTATTTTTGTTATTTTCCCATTAATTAAGGTTCGTTAATATCTTTATAAATTATTTTAATAATATTTTAACAAACAAATATACTAGTAATCAATGGAATTCAATCCCTAAAAAATGTCGGACATTCCCGCAGAACTCGTTCATGAAATACTCCGACTGCCCGCCGATTCTCTCCTGCGGTTCCGGGCCGTCTGCAAGGGGTGGCGCCGCCGCATCGACGATCCATCATTCATCAGAGCCCACACCAACAACCAAAACCCCTCCACCACTCTCATCATCACAAACCCAATGGGTACCTGCCTCTATTCCTTAGAACTGGACTCCCTCAACTACAAAGATGCCCACCAAGTGATCGACGTAATGCCTGTGAAAACATTGCACCGCATCCCTCTATTTACCTGCTTCGCCGGTAGCCTCGTGCAACGGTCTGTTGTTCCTCTCCTACTACGGCTTCCAAAAAACATGGGTTGTGTGGAACCCTTTAACACAAGAGTTCCACGAGTTGCCGAAATTTAGCTATCGGGCTTGGCTATGATTCTGCTTCTGATGACTACAAAGTTGTGAGGGTAGATGATCTGCCTATGCGCCAAACTTATGTTTATAGTCTAAAAATGGAATCTTGGAGAATGATCAAGGAATCGCCCCCTCGCGATTTTCCCATGCCGAATCAAAGTATGGGGGTTTATCTGAATGGGGCATTGCATTGGAGATCACGGGATTTCGTAATTGCTCTGAATCTTGAAATCGAACATTACTACCAAATGCATCTGCCCTTACCCACCGGACAAGTCGAACCTTCCGGAACGCATCTAGATGCGTTGGGTGGGTGCTTGGTTGTGAGTTACTACTACACGATGGACCGAATGGATGTATGGGTGATGAAAGATTATGGAGTGGCGAAATTGTGGGTCAAGTTGTTTTCGTTTGGGGGACTAGGTAGTATTATTGGTGTGGGGAGCGTTAGGCCTATTGCTTATTTCAAGAACAAAGGTCTCGTTTTTCTTCAGCATGGTGATGAGTTTTTTCGGTTGGATATTGAGAAAAAATCTGCGAAAAAGGTTACCGTTGGTGGGCTCCCGGACAATTTCTCTTCTCAAATTTTCTCGGGAAGCCTTTTTCGACTCGATGGGAATCGTGCTTTTGTAGTTAAGATGAACAAGAAGAGGCCGAAGAAAGATAATACCAGGTGAAACTACTCAACCTAGCCTCTTTGTTTCCCCTCTTTGGATGATTTGTAGAGTGATTGGATTTTAAGTTTGCGGGGGCTGAATGCATTAAAAGTTTTATGAAGGGGAAAGAATAATACTAATTATACACGATTTCTTTTTTAATTTTTACATAAAAAATAGGGATTCGAGAATTGTTAGGGGCCATGGCCCCCTATGGCCATATGCCGGTTCCGCTACTGACTATATACCAAAACACTCGAACAAAAACAGTATATTACATACAAAAAAGAAATCACAAATAAATATATATAAAGCTACATAATTATTAATGTGGTCCTTATTTTCTTCATCTGCAATACTAGTTGTTGATAATGGACAAAGACACGAGACAGAATGACCTAATCTATATGAACTGGATATATATATATATATATATATATATATATATATATATATATATATATATATATATATATATATGCTAATGATTCGAATGATGAAATGCGGTGAGAAAAATAGAGAGTTATGCCTTATGAACATGTTGGCTTTTAGCTTATTTCTCGATCATACACAGGTATGTGATAAATGACAGATGATGTTTTATCGTTGCAGGTATAAGCACTTTGTAACAATCACTGATGTTAACTGCTATGGACAAGTTGTTTTTGGTGGAAGCAATGGATGAAAGAAAAATGCTTCGGAAATGCCTCGTGTCGATCTTTCCTCGCTTCTTTTGCATGGATAAATATGTAAAGTTGTGGGAGTGATCTTAACAAATGTTTGCAAGTTCAGTGCTTTAATTTACGAGTTTATTTATATCAAATAATCACTAGCAACTGTTTGGTGAATTGAAAAACGAGATTTTTCTGGTTTTGATGATGGTTAAGAAAATATGCAGTAATCAAACGATTGCTGAATTTCATTTGTGAACTTTGCGAGACGCACCCTGTATCGGAAGTCGTATTTGCAGTAATCATGTGTAGCATCTAACTCTCCCCATGAACTTTGAAAACCATCAAAACAATCCCCTAAACCACGGCTGGGCATGGGTCGTTATATCAGCCAACCGATCCACTTTCGACTTGCTTCTTTCGGCCGATAATTTTAACCGACGCATATATAAATGGGTCGGTCGGTGGTTTCAGTTTACTCAAAAGTTGGTTGGCCGATATTATCGACCTACCAGTTTTTTTAATTATTTTTTTTATTATAAATATTTATTTGTAATTTTTATTTTTTTAATATGAAACTAAGATATAAAAGACTTAAAACTCAAAAACTCAAAACACAAATTTATAAACCTCTTTTTACTATTTCTATTTTATAATTCTTATTTCATGTCATTATATATTTACTTATTGTAAGGTTTTTTAAAAAAAAAAAACTCGTAATTTTAAAGTTAAGATTTTTGCAACATAAGTTTTACCAAATTTTTTAATATCTTTTGAATTTTTTTACAAAAACATCTTATTATTGTAGAAAAAAAAACAATAAATAGATGGCCGATAATACCAACCACATATTGTTTATTCGACAAAGTCGGTTGTCAACCATTATTCGACCCATAATGGTCGGACCCGATAATGATTTTCAATTTTCAGCAAAATCGGGTGGTCGGGTCGGGTAGATAATTGGCCGATAATTACCCGACCCATACCCAGCCCTACCCTAAAGTATAAGCACTATATAAAATCCCAATATTATTTTTTGGATTCAATTTGGCCTATATTTTGTGTTATTCTAATTTCATATTATTTTATTAAAGGGTATATTTGTTCTTTTACCTCAGTCAACGACTAAAAATACAATGGGTCAAATGTGTTATTAAAAAAACCACAGAGGATTTTTTGCTAGTTTATTTATTACAAGGGTTTTTGCATTATTTCGAAATTATAGAGACATGCTTTTTACAGTTTACTCTACCTTTTGAGCATCATTTGTTGCAGCAAACATTTCTACCGATAAATTGCTGAGGCTTTTTTTTTTTCCGGTTTCTTTTTTAAGAAGAATGGGGGTGGGGTTTGGACTGGACCTTTAACCTGTCTATAGAGTAAAAATCAATGAGTACATAAAGAGTTTCTGACAATATATTATACCCAAAAATGGCTAGAAATAGCATCTGCCAAAAAAAAAACTGTAAAAAATAGAATAACATGGGTAAAACAGGCGGTCCAAATTAATGATAAGAGAGAGCAAAGTGGTCATATAAAGCCTGAAAAAATCGAGAGTCAATTCACATCACCACAACCATTGAGACCACTTACCACCAAAGATGGACGGAACAGGTATAGCGGCTGCAAAAATTATGGCAACAAGCAGCAACCAGACAACTCCAAATCGGCCCAACCAGCCTATAACCACTCCATCGTGGCCAATATAGAATAAACGATAACCTGTATAATGTGAAAAACTACTAAAAATAGACACTGCTGAAAATGAAAAAGCGTGAAAATCATGATACGTATATAGAAGAGTGACATCGAAAGGATGGATACACAAACTGGTCCACTCGAATCATCTGCTGATTAGTCCGAGGGCGCTCCGCTGCAGCGAAAGTACAAGCCGAATCGGTCTAAATACCGCGAAATTGATGGGTTGACATTTGCAGCATCAAATTTCTTTGCAACAAAGTCACCGGTAATGGCAAACTCCTACAAAAATCGCAATTGATTGTCATTCTTCTTCATCATCCTCCCAGTCCAATAACTTACCCCCACCACACCATTTACGTTTCTACTCAAAACCCTAATCCCCAATTTCTCTAACAATGTTGGACATCCCCAGAGATTTATATTCGTGTATACAGGGGCGGATTCTTTCAAGCCCATGGAGGGGCTGTCGCCCCCCCTTGATTTTTTTAATTAGCTATATACATATATAGTTTATTATTTAAAATTTGACATAGGTCCCATAATTCTTCAAAATGAATTCCAGCTCCTAGCCCTGCTACCGCAAAAAACAAATGACAAATTGCAAATTTTCACTATTAAATAAATTTTAGATGATTAATTAATGAGTAATATATTTTTCTTTCTTAATTTTATCTTATATATAAAAGAAAGAAACGCTGGGCAACCCTAACAAACCCTAATGACATTGTTGTAATTATTTATTTTTTGATATTTTTTTTTATTAATTTTCTAATTATATTTTCAACAATTATCAAAATTGACACTGAACCGTGAATAATCGTTCCGGTTTCAATCTCCTATTTTTCATCAATATATTTATATCTCAAATCTAAAGAACTAAAGATAAAAATTCTATTTCTTAAATTGATCAATTTTTTCACTTTTAAAATCCGATTCCGTGCATCGCACGGGAAGATAATGCTAGTTTACTTTTAAAAAGAACATAGTTTTAAAATTAGGAAACAATCGTCAAAAATACTAATAAATTTTCCAATAGGTTTCTTTTCTTTTTACTATATATCTTATCTTCTTCTCCACACAATCATCGATTTACATACCATTATAGACTCTTAAGACAATTAACAAATTCCATTTCATTATCTCCCTTTTAATCTCTAATTTTTTTTCTCATTCTTTAATTGCATGTTAAAATTTTGTTGAATTATCTTAACGAGTTACGTGATTTTATTTTTAATATTTAGGGGTTTATGTATGAATCTATAGGGTTCTTTGACATTTAATATAGATAGGGTCGATTGTTCTAATGTCTTTACATCAACTCAAACCATTGAAAAATAATACGATTCATGCAGATCAAATAAATGTAGATTAAATTATCTACATTTATTTATTAATTTTTTTTTCCTTTTCATTATGTTATCCGAAGCTTAAGCCCCCCAGTTAAATGTCTCACGGTTCGCCCCTGCAC
>NW_012194661.1:1172293-1183249 GCF_000504015.1 Erythranthe guttata
TCGGATCGGGTTCACTTAGTCTGGTGTATGGGTAAATCGCTTTGCTCTTGATTTTTTAGCTTTTGACTGATCCGAATCTTTATTATCCTCAATTGTCGGAAATAGTACATATGTACCAGACGAACAGTGCTAAGTACGAGGAAATTGCTCCGAGCTAGACCAAAAGTACGCGGCGGGTTAGTACAATTGTGGGTACGGTCGCATTGTAAAATTCCATATGGGTTGTTCTTTTTGTTCTTGTATAAGTTGAGGTTAAAATTGATGATGGCAAATGAAGTTAAATGATTTTAGTGGAAGAAAAAAGGGATAATTAGTGAGAACCCCCACATCATTTACATATATTAGGGTTGATATATTCTCATTTTCATAATTAGTGAGACCCCCCCTATTAATATTTTCATTTAGAATAAATATAAATCTTTAGTTTTATGTCTATATTACCCTTTTACCATATTACAACATCAAACCCTATTTCTCTAATTCTTCTTCCATTTTTTATTTACAAGCCGCCACCCTCTCTGTCGTTCTCTCCCCTGCGCCACTGCTACTCATCTCCACCAAGCCGCCTCTCCACTTCCACTGTTTCTCAACTTTTCCCCAACGACGCTTCACGATCTTCCTTGTTTCCACTCGTCTATCTTCGTCTCTGATCCACAAATCGCCGCAATCAATCCCCCTTCTAAATTGTCTGCACATCCGCCGGTGGAGACGACGCGCAATCAGCGATGACTCGCCGGAGTATATGGCGGCAGCGACGCATATACTGTTGGTTGTTATTGAGTAATTAGTAGCCTTCTGGTTTGCTCTTCTATGCTTCGTGGGTATGTGTTTAATTATTAATTAGTTTTGATGGATTTAATTTATTTAAATACATATATAATTTGAAGGACTCATATACATTTGGATTATTTTAGACTGAGAAGTATTGATCCCAGAATCAACTATTTGATTCCATAATCAACTATTTGTGATGAATGTCCCTAATTTAGTTTTATGTCTAATACCTTGGATTAGATGTATAACACATAGAAGGTATGCATAATGGAAGGGAGAGGCAATGGATGCTTATTCGCTTTTGTTTTGCAATGGATTGATTTTTTAGATTTATGTCGTGTTGAAGAATCCAGGACGATGGTGAATTGAAGAAGATAGTGTTTATGTAGTTGTATCTGCTCTAATTTATAGTAGTTTTGCTGAAATTATGGTTATATTTTTGTTGTTGATTACGATGTAGCTGTAGTTGTTTTTGTTAATTTTATAGTTGTTTTACTTGGTGGTTTACATAGTTGTATTTTTTGTTTTCGCAGGTAATTTTGTGTTGTTTCGTTGGATTGGTTAAATCCATAAGAGACATGATTTATGAAGAATTGTGCCGTGTTGAATAGACGGGGGATGAACAAGGTGAATTGGAGAAGATCGTATTTTATTGTAGTTGTATTTGCTTGATTTTATAGTAGTTTTGTTGGAATCGAGGGTGTTTACTTTGTAGTTTCAAATCCTTTGTAGTTGTTTTCGATAATTTTATAGTTGTTTTAAAAATTTTGGAGAAGATCGCATTTTTTTTGTAGTTGTATTTGCTTGATTTTATAGTAGTTTTGTTGGAATCAAGGGTGTTTACTTTGTAGTTTCAATTCCTTTGTAGTTGTTTTCGATAATTTTATAGTTGTTTTAAAAAATTTGTAGTTGGTTTCGAGAATTTTA
Organism: Erythranthe guttata; assembly: GCF_000504015.1. Next base: position 1,173,995 of record NW_012194661.1, read on the forward strand.
TAGTTGATTATGAAACAAAAAAATAGTTGTTTTAGTAATTTTGCAGTTCACTTCAATTATTGGTAAATTTGCTGTTGACCACCACAATTTTATAGTTGTTTACGATAATTGTATAGTTGATTATGGAAAAATATGAACTAAAAAAATTAAAAAAAAATTGTAGTTGATGCAAGAAATATTATAGTTGATTTCGAAAATGTTGTAGTTGTTTTCAGAAGTCTTTTAGTTGTTCTGGTAAAAAGAACTGATTTTTTTAAAATTATTTTTTTATTATTTTTATTATTTTTTTTTTTATTTTTTTTATTTTTTTAAAAAAAAATTAATCTTTTTTAATTAAACAAACGAAAAAAATTAAAAAAAGAAAAGAAAAAGGCTAAAATGGTGGGTAATGGGTAGTGAATAGAGGGAGGGTAAATTTGGAAATAAATAAAGAGATGGGTCTATCACTAATAAGTGAAAATGGGCTGGACCCATCCTTATTAAAAAAATGCTAGAGGGGGGTTTGACTAATAGTACCAAGAAAAAAAAGAAGGAAAAAAAGAGAGAAGAAAATAGATAGAAAGAAAAAGGGTGAAAAAATCATTTTGTCGAAAAAAATTTATTGGAAAACTTTTACAAAGAAAAACGTATTTGGTGGAAAAAGGTTTTTGGAAGAAAAGGAAGGGTTAATGTAATTTTAAATTAAAGCGAAGAGTATTGTGGATATTTTATTGAGAATTGGGAGAGAAATATAAGTGAAACATAAAAGTAGAAAGTGCACTCGTAGTAATGTTTCTAAGGGGACCAATTAGTATATGAAAATGTAGGGAATGAGAAAAACCGCCATTACTAAAAGTTTAATTAATTAGGGGTCTTAAGATATAGGTCACTGGTGACAAAATTAATTTGAACTAAATGACGAGCTCAACTAAATAACATTTGTTTCACACCATTTATTAAATTCATTTCGAAACTGCCCTTTCACTCATCTTTCTTTTTTCAAATTTCACTCTAGCATTTTTTACATTATTATAAACAATTTTTTTTCCTTATTTTTTAAATTTCAGGTTTCGTTAAATAATTCAGCAGATTTTTAAAATACTATGGTTTACACAACTATTAAAAAAAAATCTTTTTTTCTACATACTATTTTTCGTTTTTTTTTTTAATTCAATCTACATATATTTTAATTTTAATTTTATTTTATTTGTTGTCAATACTGTAGTAGACTATGGTATACTACAATATACTATGATATACTACTATGAACTGTGGTATACTACGGTGTATTGTGGTATACAACGGTGTACGACCAAACCCTACCAGCCAACCACCCAATCCTTGCCAACCCTAGCAGTCAACGCATCAGCCGTCAAACCCTAGCAGCCAACATCCGCAGCAGTCGCATCGTAGTCACCTACCAACTTTGGGGAAACCTAGATTTACCACTTTGAACCCAAATCAAGAACAATCTCTAAAGATCAAGAAAATCAGATTCAAATGGTAAAAAAGAAAAATATGTTTTCCATCATATATCCACCATAACCACATCCTCGCCGCTGCCTCGACCACCACATTCCGTGTCGCCGCCTCGACCACCACAGCGGCACAACCCCCCGCCGCCTCGACCACCACAGCAACACAGCCCACCGACGTCGCCCCGATAATCACAACCCCTCACCCCCGTCTCGAACAATCACAGCCCCCTGCCGCCGCCTCAACCACCACAGCCCCCCGCCACCGCCTCGTCTACTATAGGCCCTTCCTTGTGCTACTAGTGAAGAAAGCAAGATAGAGATATAGAGATAGACAGATGAGAGAGAAAAAAACGTAAAAAGAAGATGCACAGAACGTGTGAGAGAGATGGAGAGAGAGAACGTGGAAGAATACCAAAAGAACAAAATAAATCTGAATTGGAGAGATGTGAATATATAGGTTAGAGATTTTAGATTAAAAGGAAGATAGGGATTAAAAAAAATTAGAGATGTGGCTTATATATTATTTCAAACTAAGGATCTAATTAAAAAAATGAATTTTGACTCATCATTTAGTTCAAATTAGGCTTGAAGAACTCATTGCATATTACCCCTAATTAATATTACAATATATTCTCATTTATTTTCAATAATAATGTGAAGGGAGAGAGAATTTTGATCACATCATATGGGTTTTTGCATGGACCACCCTGTAGAATCTCTAATTATTATAAACATCCTCATGTTAAAAAACATTATCAAAAAACCCTCATGTTGTATTTATATGGCACACCGGCCCTACATGAGATTCCTCCCCTACATGAGATTCAGAAGCTTACTTAACTATGACAAAAATACTCATAATGATTTTTTTTCTAATAATCAAATTTAGGGCAAATTACGGCCACCCCTGAGTTATAGTCAAATCACGAAATCCCCCCTCTTGTTTGGGTAATTACAACCACCCCTCTCAACTCTGTATTATCTTACGAAAAAATCCCTCCAGAGCTAAACTTAGGGATGTTAAATCGATAAAATCGAATGAAAATTCTGGTACGCCAACATTTCATACCGTTTACCGAACGAAATATACGATATGGTTAGATAAATAACCGAATTACATAAATTTTACGTAATAAAAAATTAAAAGGAGGGAGTGGCTGTAATTACCCAAAGAATAGATGTTTTTTTGTAATTTAAACGTACCTCAGGGGGTTGGCCGTAATTTGCCCTTAAGTTTAAAACAAACAAAACTATATATTAAATATTAAAATAAAAAATAAAAAATAATTAAAAAAATGTCATCTTTTTCTTGTACCATGTACAAGAAAGAAAAAGGAAAAGAGTAAGAATTCAATTTCAAGCCCTAAACCCCTCTTTTTTTCAGCCCTAAAACAAAAACCTTCTCCACACACTGTTTCGAATTCGATCCCTAAAAATGTCGGACATTCCCTCCGAACTCTACGACAACATACTCCGGCGAGTGCCCGCCGATTCTCTCCTGCGTTTTCGGACCGTCTGCAAGGAGTGGCGCCGCCTCATCGACGATCCATCCTTCATCAGATCTCACACCGACAACCAACTCTCCTCCGCCACTCTCCTCATCAGAAACTCAGACGGTACTCGCCTTTATTCTATATCTTTTGACTCCCTCGACTACAACAACGATGCCCACCAAGTGCTCGACGTAATTCCTGTGCAGGCTTTGTACCGCAAAGGCGTCCCTCGAATACCTGAGTTGCCGGTGGCCTCCTGCAACGGCCTGATGCTCCTTTCCGAACCCTACATCGAAAAGACATGGCTAGTGTGGAACCCGTTAACCCGACAGTTGCACAAGTTGCCCGAACCCGACATCAAATATCCACGCTTAGTAGGTAGTGGGATTGGATATGATTCTGCTTCCGATGACTACAAAGTTGTGAGGGTAGATCGACTGTACCTTGGTAATGAATCTGTGTACCAAACTCGTGTTTATAGTCTGAAAACGAAATCTTGGAAAATGAGCGAGGATTGCCCTCGTCATTTTCCCGTGCCTAATCCGAACGCATCGGTTTTTCTGAATGGGGTAATGTACTGGAGATCACATGAATTCGTAATTGCTCTGAATCTTGAGACCGAACATTACCACAAACTTCCTCTCCCACCTTGTTTAGGGAATCCGTTCGAAACTCATCTCGATGCTTTGGGCGGATTCTTGGTTCTGAGTGAATACTACTCGATGAAGCGAATCGATGGATGGGTGATGAAAGATTATGAGTGGGTGAAGTTGTTTTCGTTTGGCGGAGTATATGGTAGTGGTTTTATGTGGAATCTCAGGCCGGTTGCTTATCTCAAGAGCAAAGGGCAGCTTTTTCTGCAACATGATAAAGGGTTTTTTATGTTGGACATGCAGAAAAATTTTGCGAAGAAGTTTACGATTGATGGGCTCCCGGATAATTTCTCTTCTCAGTTTTTCCCCAGAAGCCTTTTTCGACTCGATGAGAGTTGTGATGTTGCAGTGGAAAGTACAGCAGGGATGAAGAACAAGTATAATCAAAGGTGAAACCGTGAAACTACTCAATCTATCTAGCCCTTTTTATTTCTTTAGACGATTTATACGACTTGTTAACTTCTGTTTTGGTAATTTTTATAATTGACGTAGACATGTAGTTCAAAATACGAAATCCTGTTTTTTCCGTGTAGATTGAAGGATATTTTGGTGGGATTTATCTTAGCATGAGAATCTTAGTGCACGTGATGTTTAAAGAGTTATTCCATCTAAATATGATTCTTCAATTGAGTGCAATAGTATACTTTTATTTGTTGCGACTTGGAAGATGTTTTAACGTAGCAGCAAAACGTAACTTTTGGCCCTTATTTCATCGTTTGCAATACTAGGCTGTTAATAATTTGTGGGGACGAGATATTTGTATGATAAATATGCTAACGATGAAACGGATGCAATGAGAAATAGAAAGTTTGTACCTTACGAACATGTGGAGCTTTTACCTTATTCTCGAGTATGTATTAACCTTTCATGTTATAAATTTTTCACATTCTTTTGTGTTGTAAATGACGGGGATTCTTTTTTTTTTTTTCACATTCTTTTGCGCTGTAAATGACGGGGATTCTTTTTTTTTTTTTTTTTTTTTTTCTTTTTGCCTTGCAGGTTTAAGAACTCTGTAACAATAACCGATACTCGTTCTCATTCCTATCGAAGTGATGTTTAGTACTTTGGAGGAGTTGTTTTGTTTTCTTTTGTGGAAGTGAAAGCAATGGGTGAACCGAAGATGCCCGTTCGTCAATCAATCGTTTCTTCTCCAATTCCTTTTTGCGTGGATAAATATGTAATTATCTTATATCTACCACATAATATTGTAATGTTGACTTTTGTAGATGGAGCTAATGCTCATGGTTATGAATTGAAGTATTCTTAACAAATGTTGCAAGTTCTTGCTCTTTTAAGTGCTTTAAATCACCGGGTTTATATGATATAACCACTAGCAACTGTTTGGTGAGTTTAGTCTGGTTGGAGCAAATGTATATATATCAATTGACTCAGGTTCGAATCCACTTGGCAATAGTTAGGTGGAGCTTGTCGCACATGAATTATGATTAGCCTAGTGTTGTTTACATGATTAGTCTAATGATGTTTACGTCTCTAGTATGATTTACAACAATAAATTATGTAGCATGTAATGTCCAATATATTGTTATATAAAACCCAATTATTCAATCTAACTAATGCAAGAACAATTTTTCATTATCACTTAGTATTTGTCAACTATCAAACAAAAGATAGCCTTAAACCCCAGTATCCTCGACTCGGAATTGGTAGTGGTGCAGGTGGCCTTAATTTGTCCTTTTCTATTTTGTTTATTTAAAATTGAAATAATGTTTAAATTCTAGGGGTTACTTTTGTCATTTCGTCTAAGTCAATGCATAATTTTGATCGATAATTTTTTTTTCCGGTAATAAAGGAATCTGCACACTTCTATAATAGCTTGAAAATCATACGAAAGACGTAAATCACATTAGGGCTTGAGCTAATTATGTGTGACAAATTCGACATATCAATCGTTGGTAAGAGGATTCAAACTTGAGTGAATTAATCGATAATTTTGATGCAAGAGGCCATGTGCATTGCAAAACAAGATAGGGGTAATTTGCTAATTCTTTGAAGGGTAAATTACAGCCCCCAAGGTATTGTCAAATTACGAAAACCCCCGTCTGTTTGGGTAATTACAACTACCCCTTAATTATAAATCTTCTTACACGGCCACCCTTGCGATTTCAAATTTAGTGGAATCTTCGAGATTATATGGAATACTATCACTTTTGTACCCGCTTTATCCCACTCGAACCTCACATTTTGAAGTAAGATGATCATAATATGTATTTTTTGACTTGTATATATCAGACTGTGGTGCATCAGAAACTGTATTTTGACACAAAATGAGTACAAATTAAACTAGAGCACATTCCAACAAATGTAGATGATTATGTTGAATTTGACACTATAAGGATGGAGGTGTAAGAAAAAATCATAGTTAAGGGGATTAGTGTAATTATCCAAACAAAATGGGTTTTTTCGTAAATTTACCCTTCTTTTAATTGATGGGCTTATTCGACAAGTAGAGATTAAACTCTTTCTGTGCATACCTCTTCATTTGCAGGATCAAAATTATCTGCAACAAAGTCACCGTCAATGGCAAACCCCCAATTCATGTTTCTACCCGAAACCCTAATCCCCAATTCTCCCTCCTAAATCACCACCTCCCAATTTCCCCAAACAATGTCTGAAATTCCCCTAGAATTGTGTCGCGAAATACTCTCGCTATTGCCCGCCGAGCCCCTCCTCCGCTTCAGGTGCGTGTGTAAGTCGTGGCGCGAAACAATCGACGATCCGATTTTCATCAGACTGCATCTCGACCGTCAACTCCTCAACGCTCGAGACTCATCCAACGGCGTCGGCCGCCTCATCCTCAGAGGCGATCTCGATAACAGGTTCTACTCCTTACCAATTGACTCCGTTAATTCCGACACCGTCAAACCAACCCTTCTTAAACACACACCAACTCACGAATGGACGAATTCACCCCTGTCCTCGTGCAATGGCGTAATTCTGATTTCTTACTCAAAGCGAAACTATTTATTATGGAACCCACTAACCAGAGATCTCCACAACTTGCCACCTGTCACTACAATGAGCAAGAAAACTCGAGGTTTATACCATTCGGTGAGTGGGCTCGGTTACGATTCCGCTTCTAACGACTTTAAAGTCGTGAAAATCGCGCAAATTTTCGATCCGAGAGACAGAAGCCTTAAATCGGAGACGATGTTGTACAGTTTAAAGTCGGGTTCTTGGAGGAAAATCAACGATTTTCCTTATCGGATATCGAGATTGAGCGGTGCGGTTTTCTTGGAAGGCGCGTTGCATTGGATTTCGGGTACGTTGCCACTTAAACACACTGACGATTTGATTGTCGGTCTCGATCTCAGCACCGGAGAGTATCGTTTGCTGCCGTTGCCGTTTGATGTCTATGGATACGAGAAGCCGTTGGCGAAGCATTTGAGCGCGTTGGGTGGGTGTTTGATTCTGTGTTGCTGTTCTCGGGTTGAACGTTTGGACGTTTGGTCGATGGAGGATTACGGGCTTGAAAACTCGTGGGTTAAGTTGTTTTCGGTTGGGGTTTCGGACTTTGTTGGTTTGGTCGTGACTTTGAGGCCTATTGCTTATTCGAAGCGCAGAGGCGAAGTTCTTCTGCAGCACGATAAAAAGGAGTTCGTGTGGTTCGATCTCGAGACCAAATTGGTGAAGAAGAAGATTCGTATCCATCGTCAACCGACCATGTTTTCTTCTCTGTTTAGCGTGGCAAGCCTTGTTCGACTGAATTCTCGGTAACAATTAATCTACCAAATTGTTTCTTGGTACAGTAGAACCTCGATAAATTAATACTTGTTAAATTAATAATCTCGCTTAAATAATAATTTATTTCGACCCCGACTCGGTAAAAACGTACTAAATCTTTAGTTTGATAATTTAATATTTCGCTAAATTAATAGAATTTTGTAAGTTAAACCTCTATAAATTAATATAGTCGGGACTATGGAAATTCTATTAATTTAGCGAATTATTAAATTATCGAGTTAATAATTTAACACGTTCTCACCGAGTCGGGACCCAGAGAAACTATTATTTAAGCAATGTTATTAATTCATCAAGTTCTACTGTATATTCTAAGATAAATTGTTTGCTACCTTATATATAAATTTAATGAATTGCGGAGTGTAAGTTTGTGATTTCTACTCGAGCAAGAAAAGTGTGTTGTGTTGCGCTCATTCAAAATTCTGATTAGTTTGCCCCCATACGAAGATGGTAGTTATCGAATTATTCGTTCTTATTCATCTGCGATCAAGGACGTACTTGTTTTCGTTTTCCTTGAAATGGTTGCACATAATTGACTCTTGAAAATTGAAATATTTATCAGAAACAAAACGGCTATACGATAACGATACGGTACGAGATGTGGAGCAAAACGATACGAAATATTTTTACGATCCGATAACCATGACTAGGATTACCCCTAAGTGGACTTTTCATAAGAATATTTTCTAAAATCTTAAAATGTTTGTTACTAATAGATAGAGCCAGGTGGGTTTGGTAGGGCAATATTTTAAGGTTGAGAGAATACCATTTTTCACCATGAAGCCTACAATTCCTGCACCATGTATACCAAAGGACAAAATGCATTTCGCCTCCAAGAAATCTTTAATTTTCACACTTCCCCCCTATAAATTAATAAATGGTGAATTTGACATAGATCCAGCGACTGATTGTCGGAGCTCCAGTTAGCTGACTCAATATTAGTTAACTTCGATATTAATTAACTTTAAACAATTCATTATTTTTTATTTTAATTTTTTTTCCAGTGGTGGGTCGTCGGAGCTCCGATTAGCTGACTCAACATTAGTTAACTTTAACATTGGAAGACAATTTTTTTTAAGATTTTTTCTTTTCTGACGGTGCGTCGTTGGATCCCTAGTTAGCTGACTCGACATTAGTTAACTTTAAATAATCTATTTTTTTCTTTATCCTTTTCATTTTTTCCGGTGGTGGGTCGTCGGAGCTCTAATTAGCTGACTCAACATTAGTTAACTTTAACATTAGTAGACATTTTCTTTTTGGCGGCTAGTCGTCAAATCTCTGGTTAATTAGTTCAGTCAACATTAATTAACTTCAACATTAGTTAACTTTAACATTGGCGGGTACCAGCTAATCGGAGTCCTAAATACCAACCGTCGGAAAGAGTTATAAGGAGCAATTAAAATAAATGATCGGACATTAGCTGCAAAGTAAACGAATGTATAGTCAGCTAATCAGAACATCGACGTTATGTTGCCCGGTTTTGAAGGGGGGAGATCTAAAAAAAAAAAAAAAAAAAAAAAGAAACTTAAAAGGAAAAAAAGTTGGACGCAGCTAATGTTGAAGTCAGCTAATACGAAATCTGCTAATACAAGTCAACTAATTGGAGCTACAACGATCCGCCGCAAAAAAAAATGATATGTCAACTAACGTTGAAGTTAACTAATGCTGAGTCCGCTAACCGGAGCTCCGACGAACAGCCGCTAGAAAAAAAAAAAAAGATGTCAACTAATATTTAAGTTAATGTTGAAGTTTACTAACGTTGAGTCAGCAAACCGGAGTTCCGACAACCCACCACCGGAAACAAATTAAAAAGAAAAAAGAAAGATAAAGGAAAAAAAAAGAATTTCAAATGTCAACTAATGTTGAAGTTAACTAATGAAACGCTCGGTCCAC
>NW_012194661.1:1183349-1232873 GCF_000504015.1 Erythranthe guttata
CCCACCACCGGAAACAAATTACGAAGAATCAAGTAAGATAAAGGAAAACAAAAGAATTTCAAATGTCAACTAATGTTGAAGTTAACTAATGACGAGTCAGCTAAGTAGAGCTCTGACGACCCGCTTTCGGATAAAAAAAAACATAAAAGAAAAAAAAATGAATGTCACCTATTGAAGTTAACTAATGTTGAGTCAGCTAACCAGAGCTCCAACTACACGCCACCGGAAAAAAATTAAATAAAAAAAAAAAAGATAAAAGGAATGTCAACTAATTGAAGTTAACTAATATTGAGTTAGCTAACCGAGACTCTGACCACCCAGGCCACCGCTGGAGGGAAAAATAATAAAAATAGAAATATTTGTTTTATTAAAATTATTATATTTTAAATAATTAAATAAAAATAATAATAATCAAAATAAAATAAAACAAACCTTAATTAGAGTTTGAAAGGGTAAAAATGGTATACACTAATTATTTGGGTTGATATCAAATGAAACTTAGAACTAATGAGTTTTACTAAAAAAATTAAAAAGGCTCGGGCTTATCCACATTATGTAAGCTAGTGAAGGGTTCAATTAATTAAATAGACTCTCCCTTTTCAAAATTTTGTTGCATTTGTACTTTGCCCAAAATTACAGTTTACGGGGTATTTTTCATCATAATCATGATCATATCAGTTAATGCCCAACGAATCATGATTGGTGCCTATCAACTACCTGTCATAATTCTCTAGATAGAAATGAAATGTGCGCAAGAACCTTAAATTATAGTTGACGTACAAGACGGTCCCATTGACAACACATGTCCCGATCAAACGAAATGATTGGTCCATCGTGACCTCTAATTTGTTTGATAACTGTGCGGACATTCTAAAGTCATGTATTCCTTTCGTGTGTGATTAAGAGAAATGCATTTCTCCAATCACCCCACTTATTTCTTACGCTGAAGACTGGAATATATACTGAAAGAATACACAGAACATCCATTCATGTACGCAAGCTGTCAAATCCATAGAATGCACAAACCCCCAGTATATTTTAGACTGTGCGACCGTTGGCTCTTGGAGAAGTCTTCGATGAAACTCAGGGACATGTCACAACACATTTGTTCCCCTAGGGAAGTCGTAGTGATGTATTAAGACATAAAGACTAATAGTGTACAACTATAATAGTAGAACCTCTCGATAAATGGGAATCACTTAAAGATTCTAGGACAAGGGAGTTCAGTGAACTCATCTACTATGAGCACCCACTCAAGTATGTTGATGTCTCTTCACTGTAGCTGATGGGACACATCTCATATACACTAAGTTCTAGTTTCAAAAGGGATAGCCACCATCCTACTTATTGGATCAAGTAGAAATTGGTTTAATAGTTACAATACTAAATGAACTATCTCATGATTCCCTAGACCAGTTCATAGTATATTAGAGTAACTCTAAGGTCTATATTATGCTCTTATGAGGACAAAATATATATAGTGACTAATATTGAGTTTTTTTTTATTAATACGAAATAGATTGTGTTATACAAGTAAGAGGAAAACCACAACCAAAAGTTGGCTTGCAGTTCGCCTACTCTAACAGTTACAACATATGTCTTTTAGACTCTTAATCAGAGTGTAATCGCTTGAAGATCTAAATAGACATGCAATGAGGTGATAGTGCTTGTAAATCTCCTATAAATAGGATCCATATGCTAATGGAATTGTCGGCATTTAAGACGTACTTGGGGTCACCAAAATTGGAGTCAGTGACGATGATGAAGGTTATGGGGCTACAACACTGGAGGTCATCGACGCAATGAATTTCGAAACAATCCCCATAATTGAATTGAATCAAAGAAGACAATATTTCAGTACTAACGTCATTTTTCCTCGATTCTTCAAAAATCACGAGAATAATATGAGATTGCAATTTTATCTCGAATTCAAAATCCCACGTCCTCCTGTTGGCCTAAATACCTAACACGCAAGTGCATGTATCGCAAACAAGTAGTACTAAAAGTAGACTCGTAAGAGTCGGATGTTGATCCCACAGGGAATACTCAAATTACCTAATCCTAAGTACCAAATTCTAACAATTATGATTTTTATCCAGCCTACGCAAGTTTGTCAAATTAAATCAATTAAACAATTAAACTAATTAAGAAAGCAAATAATCACGAGAAAATATCAATATAAAAACGGATCTAGGATTTTATCTTCCCCTATGCGATAATTCGTCACCCAATTAAACCTCTATCATGCAAGTTACGATTCCCGATTATTAACCCAAGACAAGAAATTACTCATAACCCGCTGTCGCGTGTATTATGAGTCTATTATTCATAAACGATTCACTATATGTCTATGCAAACCAAGTATGAATAAAGCATTAAATAACAAGTCTCGTAAACGGCTACCTAAGATATTATCTGTATGTCTACGATAACACATGCAATTGACACACTCATCCGGTGAAAACTACTCGAAGGCTCTCCTATCCTTGTTCTAAGTATTAAAACGATATGTCGATCCAATTCAAACAATAACACATAGCAACATAAATTAGCTACGGTCATGCGCTAAATAAGATCAAATAGAAGAAATAATCAAGGAATTTAAACTTGCATAATATTAGAAAAATAGGTTCGAATCACCACATAGGGTTCCAACAAAATCCTAGATTAAAAACTAAGCTGCTCATGTTCTCTACGAAAAGCATAATAAAAATACGATAAATCATAAAAGTTCGTAAATAAAAATAAAAGTAAAGGGAGAACTATGATTAAGATTCGTCAAGTCTTTGTCTTCGTTGCTCCGTTCTCTTGCTCCTAGATTGCGTGTAAAAAGATAAGATGCCAATTGTGTGCTTTTCTTGGCCTTTATATAGGGTGCCAAAAATATAAGAGGCGGTTTCCTTGTGTAATTTAACTTCCTTCACTGTGCCTCTTCGCGAACTCGGACGGCCGTGTCAAAATTAACGTTGAACTCGGACGGCCGTCCGGTCTTTTATTCTTCGAAGTTTTGATTTTTTTACTTTTGACCCACTTTTTCTCCGAAATTGCAGTTTTTACCCCATAAGTTTCCAATTCTTCAATTTGTACCTAAAATACAAATAATAACCATTTTAAGCACCAATTATCGTTAAAACACACCAAAAGCTCCAATTATAAGGTATGATTAAGTGTAAAAATATACACTTAACACACCCCCAAACTTGAACTTTTGCTTGTCCTCAAGTAAAATCAGTTTATAAGCACGAAACCCGACTACACGTCTCATTACATAGATCAATTGATCAATTTAACGCTTTCAGAACTTGTAATTATGATGATAATTTTTAGGCATTCGCAAGCTCAACATTCAACGGCACTTAGTCACTCACTATCACCAAAAACCACATATCATACAATTGCTTCAAGTATCCAATATTTGCAAATTAAAGATAGAAATAATTTATACTTACATGCATATATTTGACTCCAAATACTCACCAAATTACTCTACTCAACTAATATTGAGCATTAAGCTATTGAGATCATTAGGACTTTGTGACTTTCAATTGTTAGGCTCTTTGGTTCGAGGTAGGTAATATGGGTATATGTGGTTATTCTTCTTGAATTGAGATGATTACGCCAAAATTTGAAAGATAGGCGTTTGAAACAATGAATTCACCTCTATGGACTTTAGTAAACTCGATTCTCAAAAGTTCAAAAGTCTCCACTTTTGCTTTTGAGGCAATGGATCGAGCCTTCAAAACAATTCGACAACTAGTCCTTACTTCTCCCTTCTAGTCTCTTCTTTTTTTTTTTTTTTTTTTTTTGGTTTTTTGGTTATATATATATATATATATATATATATATATATATATATATATATATATATATATATATATATATATATATATTTATCTTTTTTTTTTCGAAAAAGAAGAAAGACCTTATAAGAATTTTCGACCGAACTCCAAGGGGTAATTATTAAAAAAAAAATCTCCACTTTTCTACCTTCTACGTATTGGCTAAAAGAAAGAACACCTTTTCTCCGAGGCTCAAATCAAGGTTCTAAGGATAAGTTCGATAAAAAGATAGGCTTGAAAGGCTCAAACGGTTCAAAGAAGGCCCAAATCACTCAGTACCCAATACTTCGTATCATAAATGTCCTAAGGTGAGTTTTAAAACCGAACAAAGCATGATTTAGCACAAATAAATTCCAAATTTAAAATACAAAGCATTCAACCAAAGCAATGCACAAGGTGTGATTCCTAGCAATAATTCGCGTCTACGTTCCGTTGAATCAAAAGCTAAACGAATATCTAATCCTTATCAACACAAAACAAATAATCTCATCATCAAACATTGATCATCTCTCATCATCACAATTCATCGATGCATCGATCCAAGCAAAACTTTTTTTTTAATTTTTTTTTTATTTTTTTATTATTTTTTTTTATTTTTTTTAAATATAAAAAGACAACTAAAACAAAACCTAAAACATACAAACTAACAATCAAGTGAAACACAATTAAAACGCACATAAAAGAAAACAAATAATTAACCACCCCCAAACTTAAAATTCACATTGCCCTCAATGTGATTCGCCCGGAGTTTAAGGATAGAAAACACCTGTTTAAGCGTATGGACCATCATCGGGTTGCTCACCAACTCCACCTTGCTCATGAGAATCACCATCCTCCTCATCCTCCAATAGCTCGGGTACCGGCTCAAGAATCGGTGCGGGCAACGGGTCCGGTTCGGCGCACTCGGGAGTACCGCTCGCCAAATGGCGCACAATGGCTTGGAGCATCTTCCCCGACCACCGTTGAAGAGATTCGATTGTGCTAACTTTGTGCTCCACCGTGGCTAACCGATTTCTAGTAATAACCAACTCTCGCTCCATTTTCCTTCGAAAATGGCGCTCCGAACTTGTGCTTGGACCCTCGGGTGGAGCTATTTGTTGGTCGTCGACGGGTTGCTCTCCACCATAGATGGGTGCTTTGAATTGTCGGGCCGCAAGGTTACTAATCGGCTTCCGAATTTGTGTGTCGATATCCGTCGTTTTGGTTGGAACCTTAGCCTTCTTGCATAAGCCGGTAACGAGGCAAGGGAAATAGAATCCTTTGGAGTTGTTGGTCATGGATATCCAAAAGCGGTCGGATATGATTTCTCCAATATTAATCAGTGTGCCCTTTAAAATGTAATATGCAAGAGCACGCCTCTCATGGTTCACTTGAGTCCACGAACGGGTGGGGATGAGGTTAGCGCATAAGAAAGTAAGGCACGCCTTGCCTATTTGGTGAATGCATTTCCACTCCAACTCGTATTCCTCCTCGGTGGAGAATTCGGACCAAATTGGGGGCCCATCGCATAATACCTCGCCGAGTTGATCTTTGGTGACTACGAGTTGCATTTGTTCCCAATTGAATGCCTCATGTCGAGTGTTGTAGAAGGAGTTAATGGCCTTGGCACTCCAATCTACTCGCTTTCCTGGAACCGTGCTCGTCTTCCTATCCGAAGTTAGGAGGATACGGGTGTTGGCATAGAACTCGCGGTCTAAAGACAAATTGATCGACTCCTCCGGTTCCAATAATGATTGCCACCCTCGTCCTATGAATTCTTGATTCAACGGTTCAAATTGCGGTAGGGTGACCGTATATGCGCGCTCCGTCACGATTTTATTCACCGTTTGTTTGGCAAATAGGGCCTTGGAGCCTTCGACATAATAGGCATCGTCATCGGGAGTTGGAACTTGATTGGCTTTCTTGCCCTTCCCCTTGCCTTTTGAAGTGCCTTCTCCTTTAGAAGTGCCCTCCCCGTCACGTCCTCTTTTGCCCATGATGTGAGAATGCCTTGTGGAAGGGATTTGAAGTGAACAGGTGTGCAAAATTTCCCCCAAACTTGACTCGGGCAAATCGTCGAACACCTTGTGGGTGTTCCTTGTTGAATGAGTTTTTGGAGAAATGTGCACCTTCCTTGAATCCTCCATGCAAGAATCAACAAAAATCCATAGTATTCGAGTGTTATGTGTGTGTAGTTGGTGAATTTCTGGCGAAATTGTTCAAAGAAAAGGGAAAATTTGTAGAAGAGGAAGCTAGGGTTCGAAGTGGGAGAGACAGGGGATTTGAAATTGTGAAAATTGTGGTGTGGAATACCTTCTTTAATATGCCCGTTTTTTGTTTCGCACGGCCGTGTGAATAATTGCACTGTTTTCAGTGTAATTTCCGCACGCCCGCGCCCCAAGTCAGATTTGGGCAGTAGCCTTCTCCGATTCTCAGACGCCCGTGCGAAATTTTAGTTACTTTTTCGCACGGCCGCACCCCTCACCGAAATTATACAGTAGCTCCTCTAAAATCTCACACGGCCGTGTGAGATTTCTGTCATTTTCTTGCACGGCCGTGTGAAATGCAAAAAATGCATTTTAACCCCTGAAAAATAAAAAATTCTTATTTCGTTAGTGTGCATGCTTTTCAATAAAAAAATAAAAATAAAAACTAAAACTAACAAAACTAAAAGAAATAATAGAAAGAAATAAAACAAAAGAAAAACGAAATCTCGGGTTGCCTCCCGAGAAGCGCTAAGTTTACAGTCTTCAGCCAGACTTTGTCTGCTTATTTGTTCAAGCTAACGTGACCGAAGTCACTTGGCGATTGAATTCCCATCCCCGGTAATGCTTGAGGCGTTGCCCATTGACTTTGAAAGATTTTTCGGTTTCGGAGTCGAATAACTCGACAGCGCCGTGCGGAAATACTTCGAGTATAGTAAACGGTCCGGACCATCTTAACTTGAGTTTTCCCGGAAACAACTTTAGACGGGAGTTGTAAAGGAGTACCAATTGCCCCTTTTGAAATTCTCGATGCAATATATTGTTATCGTGCCAACGCTTGGTTTTTTCCTTGTATATACGATTGCTTTCATAAGCATTCAATCTCAATTCATCAAGCTCGTTGAGTTGCATCATTCGTTTCTCCTTGCATGCTTCAAGATCGAAATTCAGCTTCTTAATTGCCCAAAACGCATGATGCTCCAATTCAACCGGTAGATGACACGCCTTGCCATAAATCAATCGAAACGGTGTCATCCCAAGTGGAGTTTTGTAAGCTGTACGATATGCCCAAAGTGCATCGTCTGATTTTCTCGACCAATCCTTCCGGGTAGGACTCATAACCTTTTCGAGGATGTTTTTGATTTCACGATTCGTGACCTCGGCTTGCCCGTTCGTCTGAGGGTGGTAGGCCAATGCGACCTTGTGTTTTACACCATACTTGGCCAAGAGTGCCTCGAATTGTTTATTGTAAAAGTGAGTGCCTCCATCACTAATAATTGCTCGTGGTGTTCCAAAACGAGTGAAAATCTGTCTTTTCAAGAAAGCACAAACCACTGCAGAATCATTAGTAGGACAAGCGGCCGCCTCAACCCATTTAGATACATAATCGACGGCCACTAAGATGTATAGGCTATTGAATGATGGGACAAAAGGCCCCATAAAATCTATTCCCCATACATCGAATGGCTCTACTTCGATCATTGTATTTAATGGGAGTTCGTGCCTCCTAGAAATATTACCAACTCGCTGGCATCTATCGCAACTTGATACAAAGTTGTAGCAATCTTTAAACAGAGTTGGCCAGAAGAAACCTGATTGAAGTACCTTTCTCGCCGTGCGCTCACCTCCATAATGCCCCGCATAGTCCGAGCCATGGCAATGAAAAAGTATATCTCCTTGCTCGCTTTTCGGTACGCATCTTCGAATGACCAAATCGCTGCATTGTCTAAACAAAAAGGGTTCTTCCCAAAAGTAGAAATTCACATCGTGTAAAAACTTTTTTCGTTGATGAAAAGTGAGCTCAGGTGGAAGCACATGGCTAACTAAGTAATTCACAAAATCCGCATACCATGGTACTTCTTGATTATCAACAACAAGCAATTGTTCATATCGAAAGTTTTCATTAATGCAAATTGGGTCTTTTAATTCCGTTTCTAGCCTAGATAAATGATCGGCTACTTGATTCTCGCTACCCTTACGGTCACGAATTTCCAAATCAAACTCTTGCAACAGTAAGACCCACCTAATAAGTCTAGGTTTTGCTTCTTTTTTTTTTCTATCAAATATTTTAAAGCCGAGTGGTCCGTAAAGACAATGACTTTTGTGCCTATAACATATGATCTAAATTTTTCGAAGGCAAAAACAACTGCTATCAACTCTTTTTCAGTGGTGGTATAGTTTAATTGCGCCTCGTTTAGAGTTTTACTAGCATAGTAATAGTTTGAATGAAAAATTTTATTCTTTCTTTGACCCAACACGGCACCTACAACATAATCACTGGCATCACACATAAGTTCAAAAGGTTCATTCCAATCAGGCACAACAATTATAGGAGCAGTTACTAACCTTGTTTTCAAGTCGTCGAAGGCTTTGAGACATTCGTCATTGAAGTCAAATTTGACGTCCTTCTCCAACAAATTGCACAATGGTTTGGCAACCTTAGAAAAATCCTTGATGAACCGCCTATAGAATCCCGCATGTCCCAAAAAACTTCGAATCCCCTTTACGGAAATTGGTGGCGGTAATTTCTCAATTGTCTAGATTTTTGCTCGATTACTTCTAACCCTTTCCTTGACACCTTGTGTCCAAGCACAATCCCTTCTTGTACCATACAGTGACACTTTTCCCAGTTGATCACCAAATTTGTTTCTTCACACCTGCGAAGAACCTTAGCCAGTATTTGGAGACAAGTGTCATACGTATCACCGAAAACAGAAAAATCATCCATAAAAATTTCAAGACCACATTCAACCATGTCCGTAAAAATTGCCATCATACAACGTTGAAAAGTAGCAGGAGCATTGCATAAACCGAAAGGCATACGTCTAAAAGGCAAAAGTACCAAAAGGACAAGTAAAAGTGGTTTTGTCTTGATCCTCGGGAGCTATGGCGATTTGGTTATAACCGGAATACCCATCTAGAAAACAATAAAATTCTTGACAAGCTAGCCTATCAAGCATTTGATCAATAAAGGGCAAGGGAAAGTGGTCTTTTCGAGTGGCTTTATTCAATTTTCTATAATCCATGCAAATTCGCCAACCCGTTACTGTCTTAGAAGGGATTAATTCATTTTTTTTCGTTTTTTATCACAGCGATCCCCCCTTTCTTAGGTACACATTGTACCGGACTAACCCACGCACTATCAGAAATAGGAAAAATAATACCTGCGTCTAACCACTTAATGATTTCTTTCTTCATTACTTCCTTCATGATGGGGTTCAATCGCCTCTGCTATTCCACTTAAGATTTATGGCTCTCCTCCAATATGATCTTGTGCAGGCAAAAAGTTGGACTTATGCCTTTGATGTCGGAAATTGTCCATCCAAGTGCTAACTTGTGCTTTCGTAAGACATCCAAAAGTCTATTTTCATGTAGATCTGTCAAAGATGAAGAAATAATAACATTTAAGGTATCATGAACTCCAAGATACATATATTTTAAATGAGAAGGTAAAACTTTAAGCTCAAGTTTCGGAGGTTCGATCACTGAAGACGTAAAAGTGACAGATAGCGGGAGCTCCGTTTCCAAACTTTCAAAGCGTGGTTTTGACAGCGGCCTTGCTGAATCCAACCAACGTAATTGTTCCGTCACCGCTTCTTCTTAACTGATGTTCCTACACTCAAAGATGCTTCCAACGGATCCGCAATTAAAGGTTCAATAAAATCAAAATTCAATTGATCTAACACATCAAAAGCAAAACATTCATCACCCTCTTGAGGGTGCTTCATTTTACGGAAAACATCAAATTTAATCGTTTCATCCCCCAAAGACATAGATAACATACCAATATACACATCAATTATAGTTCTACCCGTTCTCAAAAAAGGTCTTCCCAAAATCAAAGAAATCTCTTTATCTTCTTCCATATCAAGAACTACAAAATCTGCAGGAAAGATGAATTTATCTACTTTAACTAACACATTATCTACTATTCATTTTGGGTAAATGAGTGATCTATCGGCTAACTGTAAAGTTACAGATACCAATTTTATATCTCCTAATCCCAAACTTTGAAAAACTGAGAAAGGCATGAGATTAATGCTCGCTCCTAAATCTATGAGAGATTTTGCAAAGAACTTACCTCGGATAGCGACTGGAATCGTAAACTTACCCGGGTTTCCAAGCTTTGGTGGAATTGGGCGAGTAAGAATGGCACTGCATTGTTCGATTAAGGCTATCATCTCATGTTCAACGAATTTCCGTTTCTTCGATACCATGTCTTTCAAAAATTTTACCCAATGAGGCATTAGTTCAAGTGCTCGTGTAAAAGGAATATTAATATGTAATTCATTCAATTGCTCAAGAAAACTTTTGTAATACGACTCATTCTTCGCCTTTATCTGGCGTTGAGGATAAGGTACCTGTGGGGTCGGCTTAGGCGCAACGACCCCTTTCTCACCTGGCAAATCTGTCAGAGTCTAAACTTCTTTTTCTTGTTGCTCCCCTCCATCCTTGCTTGTCGCCTTTTTCGTCACCTCTTCCAATTTTCTCCCATTCCTCAAACTTACGGCCTTGCATTGCTCGTTGACGCCCTTTCGAGGATCTTCCGTATTTGACGGTAATGTTCCCGCTGGCCTCGCGTTTAGTTGGGTTGCAAATTGACCCATCTGTGTTTACAAATTTTGGATGGATGCTTGGGTCGACGTCATAAATTGGGCCAAGATATTTGCGAGGTCTCCACCTTGAGGTGGAGCTTGAGGCGGAGTTTGGAATCCGGGAGCTGGCCGTGAATAACTAGTAGATTGACCTTGAGGTGGTGCTTGCCTTTGTCCTTGCTAATTTCCTCCCCACCCAAAGTTAGGGTGATCTTTCCATCCCGGGTTATAAGTGTTGGAGTACGGGTCCTCTGTGTCGGTTGGTGTCATGCACATAATTTAGAGACTCCGTTTCTTCTACGCATTGGTCGGGAACTTGGACTGCATGGACTTGCTGAGTCTGCAAAGCCGCTACTTGCTTTGATAGCTTCTCTAACTGAGCCGTGATTGCAGTGACCCCGTCTAACACCAAAATTCCTCCCGTTTTGACAGCTTCGCTATTTGACCGATCCGATGCTCGCATGTATTTATTTCTAGCGATTCGCTCCAAAAGTTCGTATGTTTCATCGTAGGTCAAAGTCATAAACATTCCTCCAGCCGCAGAGTCTAGCATGGTCCTCGAGTTGTCTTGCAATCCATCGTAAAATATTTGCAGTTGGCGCCACTCTTGAAGTCCGTGATTCGGGCACCTCCTTATTAACTGCTTGAACCGCTCCCACGTCTCGAATAATGCTTCACCGGCTTCTTGTATGAAGTTTTGTATTTCTCTCCGGATTCTCTCAGTTTTTGTTGGAGAGTTGTATGTGTTCATGAAAAGTTGTGCTAGCTGGGGCCAAGACGAGATGGAGTGCGGTGCGCGAGTTTGTAACCATTCTCGGGCTGCTCCTTGTAAAGAGTGCTTGAACATGCGGAGTTGCAGTGCTTCGGGTGATACTCCGTTCATCTTGTGCGAATCACACGTTTCGAGAAAATTTACCAAGTGGAGATGTGGATCTTCATGAGCTAGTCCGCTGAATAACCCACTGTTTTGGAGCATAGTGAGGAGTCCCGCTCGAATTTTGAAATTGTTGGCTTCAATGGGAGGCTGCTGGATGCTTGATTGAAACTCGTTAAGTGTTGGAACAGTGTACTCATGCAATGCTCGTTGGCGAGGTGGTGGATTAATTAGCGGACGTTGCTCTTGCTCATTGATCATTTCTCCTGCCTCATTCGGTAGGCGCCCTTGGTCATATCCCCTACGATTAATCTCTTCTTCCATCGTTGTCGGAGTGTTTCGAGCTAACCGTTGATTTCTCCTGGCTTGCCTAAACGTTCGCTCAATTTCGAGATCAAGAGGTAGCAAGTTCGTGTCGTGTCCTCTTCGCATAAATAATACCTAAAACAAAAATAAAAAAAAATAAGATAAGCAAATAAAATAATTAACTAAAATAAATAAAATGGCTGAAGTAAGAAAAATTGCTCAAATTTAATATTATAATAAATAAATAATTTAGCCGTAATCCCCGGTAACGGCGCCAAAAACTTGTTGGCCTAAATACCTAACACGCAAGTGCACGTATCGCAAACAAGTAGTAAATCATAATCCTAATCCTATCGTAAGAGTCGGATGTCGATCCCACAGGGAATACTCAAACTACCTAATCCTAAGTACTAAATTCTAACAATTATGATTTTTATCCAGCCCACGCAAGTTTGTCAAATTAAATCAATTAAACAATTAAACTAATTAAGAAAGCAAATAATCACGAGAAAATATCAATATAAAAACGGATCTACGATTGTATCTTCCCCCTATGCGATAATTCGTCACCCAATTAAACCTCTATCATGCAAGTCACGATTCCTGATTATTAACCCAAGACACGAAATTACTCATAACCCGCTGTCGCGTGTATTATGAGTTTATTATTCATAAACGATTCACTATATGTCTATGCAAACCAAGTATGAATAAAGCATTAAATAACAAGTCTCGTAAACGGCTACCTAACGTATTATCTGTATGTCTACGATAACACATGCAATTGAGACACTCATCCGGTGAAAACTACTCGAAGTCTCTCCTATCCTTGTTCTAATTATTAAAACGATCTGTCGATTCAAATCTAACAATAACACATAGCAACAAAAATTAGCTACGCTCATGCGGTAAATAAGATCAAATAGAAGAAATAATCAAGGAATTTAAACTTGCATAATATTAGAAAAATATGTTCGAATCACCACATAGGGTTCCAACAAAATCCTAAATTAAAAACTTAGCTACTCATGTTCTCAACGAAAAGCATAATTAAAATACAATAAATCATAAAAAGTTCGTAGATAAAAATAAAAGTAAAGGGAGAACTATGATTAAGATTCGTCAAGTCTTTGTCTTCGTTGCTCCGTTCTCTTGCTCCTAGATTGCGTGTAAAAAGATAAGATGCCAATTGTGTGCTTTTCTTGGCCTTTATATAGGGTGCCAAAAATATAAGAGGACGGTTTTCTTGTGTAGCTAAACTTCCTTCACTGTGCCTCTTCGCGAACTCGGACGGCCGTGTCAAAATTAACGCTGAACTCGGACGGCCGTCCGGTCTTTAATTCTTCGAAGTTTTGATTTTTTTACTTTTGACCCACTTTTTCTCTGAAATTGCAGTTTTTACCCCTAAGTTTTCAATTCTTCAATTTGTACCTAAAATACAAATAATAACCATTTTAAGCACCAATTATCGTTAAAACACACCAAAAGATCCAATTAAAAGGTATGATTAAGTGTAAAAATATACACTTAACACCTCCCACTATCAATTGATGGTTGTAATACTCTAACGAAGAACATTTGCAGATGATAAGAGATTAATGAGATATGTAAGAGAAGATATTATATATGAGAGATGAGAGAAACATATTGAGATAAAGCGAAAGAGACTAGATATGAGAAAAGAAGAGATTATATGTGATGGAATAGAAAAAAATAAACACACAATACAGAAGGAACGTGATTTCTTTCCATACTCAGTAACTGTTATGAAATTGTTAAACATGTACGATTGGGATGAACCAAAAAACTAACATCTATAATAATTGGGAAAATTATATTTTATGTCCCTAAACTATACCACTAAAATGATTTTTGTCCTCAAACTTTTGCAACCACGAAATATATCCTCAAACTTGCCATTTTTTTTAACAATTTGTGCTCCACTGTTAACTTTGCCAGCAAAGTTAAACGGAATGTCACATGTGGCACACATGATGTCTGTCGACGAGGCTTGCACCCTACGTTGATTTTGGTGATTGAACATGACGTGGAGTGACACGTCACTGTCCCCCTATTTCAATTATGAAATCCCAAATTTCTCATTATCCCAATTCACTGAATTCGATCAGATAAACCCCAACCCTAAATTTCCTGCAGAAATCTTCTAATTGAGGTGAAATTCGGCATCAACAAGATCATCCAACCCTAATTTCGCAATTAATCGAACATTTATGGAACTGAAACATCGCAATCGACCAACAATCTTCGATTTTAGTAAGTTTCTTCAAAGTTCTTATCTTTGATCTTCGGTTTTTGGAATTTGGGATTTGTCATGGGTTTCTTAATTTTGAATTATGTATGATTTCGAACAAGATTGAAGATGTGATTGTAAATTGGGTGTGTGTTTACGAGATTAAAAGCAATTTTGAGATGTGATGGCTAGGGTTTCATGTGTGGAGAGTGAAGTGAGAATTGGGGATCTGAGAAATTTTAGAATTGGGTTTAGATTGACTGATTTCCTGTGTTAGCTCGACATTCTACGGCCACTTCAGCATCACGTGAGCCACACGTGACATCTTGACTGACGAAGTTAACGACGGAACACAAATTGTTAAAAAGTGACAAGTTTAAGGACATATTTCGTGAATGCAAAAGTTTAAGGACAAAAAATATTTTAGTGATAAAGTTTAGGGACATTAAATGTAATTTTCCCACAATAATTCTATGAATGAGGAATTTCGTTCAGGAAAAAAAAAAAGTATTAAGGTCGTACCACGCATCTAATTAAGTTTGGTATAAGGATTCTTTAGTGTATTAACCATTTAAATATTGCCAACAAAACGTGTTACTAGATCATACTTCCTCCGTCTCACATATTAAGAAAATTAATAGATGCGTAAGAATTAAAGCAAAGAAATTTAAAAAATCATTGAAATAACCAAAAGGTAAAATAATTATTTTTTTAATTATTATCAAGTCTTTCAATTATAAAGTGTGAAAAATTTGCAATTTTTAATTTCTTGGCAAAAAAATTTGCTCCAAAAGAAGGGAGTATTATTTAGTCAGTATGACTTAATAACACTTACCAAACAAGTCCTAATAAAAGTGGGGTCATTAGCAATAAACCCTCATATAGATAATAAATGGTGATATGTCCACCCTTTAAATCTTTCTTTATGATAACTCTTTAGAAATTGTATTTCCAATTCTACCCTTATGTCAATTAGCACAATTAATCTCAATTATTCTTTTTTTTTTCTCTCTTTCCATAACAACAAATTAATTCCTGAAAATCTGATTCCGAATTCCTAAAAATATGCTGCCAAATCAAAAAGAAAAAAAAAAATATATTTTTTTTATTATTTTCGGATTATTTAGCCATTTTTTATCTATTTTTTATTTTTTAATATATTTTTTAATTTTTTTAAAACAAAAAATTGATTTTTTTTTTCTCGACAAGTTTACAACTCCGAATATGACTATAGTTGAATATGACTATATGTGACTATGTAGACATATTCTTTCTTTATATTGCAATTCTTTATATTTTCAACTTAAAAATTGCGATTATATAGTGTAGTATATATAGTCATGTTTACCAAATTATATAAAACAACGAAGATTCCCTATTGTTTACGAAAACAATCCAATCAAAATTCACACAAAAAATAACAATTTTGAATCTAGTTATTAGAAGTCAACTTGAAAACGAGAAGATAGAACATATTCGAATATGACTATAGTCATATTCAACAATAGTTATATTCGAATATAACTACAGTCATATTCGAAAAATACATGTATATGACAATAGTCATATTCGAATATGACTATAGTCATGTTACTGCTGCTGTTCAGATCTGAAACTGTATTTTCAGATCTGAAAACAAAAAAAAAATCGAAAAATACGTAAATTAAGATAGAAAAATAACGAAAGAGAGGCATGGGGAGTCGACGACAACGGCGGTGGTGAAGAAAAGAGAGTGAGAGAGGCGGCGACGGTGGTGGTTGTGGTGGACAAATCTGGAAAAAAATAATAAATAAACTGAGAAATCGAGAAAGATAACGAAAAAGAGATAAAGAGCCTTACGTGGAAACGAAGGAGGAGGCGACGACAACGAGCGACGATAATAATGGTGGTGTACAAATCTATGTGGAGACGATGGTGGTGTAAAGAGAGAGAAATCAAGAGAGACAACGAACAGGAGAAAGTAATAAATCACTAATCGAGTGAATCAACAATAGTCATATTCGAACCAGAGTAGTCACGTTGATGCTACTGTTTCAGATCTAGAGAGAAAAAAAAAGAAAAAAAAAATCAAAAATAACAAAAGGGAGGGAGGGTGAGGCGACGACCACGGAGGTGAATGAAAGAGAGAGTGAGGACGTGGCTACGGTGGCGGTGGTGGACAAATCTGGAAAAAAAAAAAAAAAAAACTGAAAAATCGAGAGAGAACGAAAAATGGAAATCTCCGTGTAACACATCCGATGAAGGGCGGCGACGAGGTGGGGGAGACACCGCGCGCCAACACTTGTACGAAGGAGGGCCTCCTGCATTAGGTTTCGGCCGGCCGCTGGTTGAATGGTTTTGTTGGCTCCGGCGGTGCCGAGTGCATGAACAACGGTGGTTATGGTGAGCGAACTACGACGGTAGTGTGAAAAGAATGAAGAGGGCGCCGGCGGGTATACAGATCTGCAGAAAGAAAAAAAAGAAAAAAAGAAGAAGACGAAGAGAAATTGAGAACGACAGAGATAAGAGAAATAGAATAAAATTGTATCATGTTAAAACCCTAACCACATAAGGGTACTTTAGTTTTATCATGTTTGGTTAGGAGGTCTCGCTAATTAAGAATAAAACTTGAGTATAGACAAAATTCTCTAAAAGTCAATTGACTTTAGTTCAAAATATTTTCTATTTGAGGGGTATTGCATATTTTCCCAATAAAATTATAAATTGAAAAAAATGATCTAACATCCTAAATTAAATGTCAATTTTCCTTCGAACCCCTCGAAAACCAGCGCCTTCTATATTTCCACCCCAAAAAAGTATAAATCAGCACACACCGAGAAAACCTCTCCTGAAGCCACGCCAATATATTTTCTTTTAATCATAAATAAATTTCGAAAATTGTTCATCAACAAAGAGAAAGATGACTCGGGCATCCAAGAGAAAATCCGACCATCAAACTTCTGAATCTGTGAAAAGTGTTCGCACCGATTCTGTTCGTTCTGGTATATTCTGCCCTGCGCAATTTTATTCTTATTTTTTTTGTGTTTATTTATTGCATATTTTATTTTTCAAATATAATGTTTTTTTTTATTAGTTTTCCGTGGTATTGAATGTAAATTCTTGGTTCTGGGTTTTATTGGTGCCGTGTAAATTGATTGATTCCTGGACTAGGGCTAATTTTCTGTTTCTTGATGAAGTTAAAACATAGGGTCTAACTAGAATTGAATTTCCCCTTCGTTTGATTAAATCTGAAATTGAAGTTTAGTAAATCTAAGTTGATTTTTGAATTTTGAAATTCGACGACAAATTCAACAAGCTAAGCTCTTTTCTTATCGAGTAGTTTAGGCGTAGTTTGCCTTGAAATCGAAATTCGAGTAGGGTATGTAGATGGTTTTATCAATCAGTTGGCCCGGATTCTTTTACCGAACGAATCGGGCAAATAGAGCAAATTCGTAAATTTTCTCTTTTGCACAATACGATATGTCTAGTCGCCTTTTTGTACAAGATATTTGAATTAGCAAGTTCGAACATTACGGGATTTCGATGAACTATTTTTTTAATTTACGTCCATAATAAGTTACAATGTGTTTACATTTGGTTTTCAGCTTCGAGTAAAGCTGCGATGAAGTTGCAAGAACGCATTGATGAACTTTACAACAAATACGCAAACACAGCGTCGGCCATAATTGAGTGAGTAGTTGTTCGATTATATATTGTCGTTACCAATTTATTGTTACATGTATAATGAACGTGCTTTTATTTCCGAGGATTGCTCGACAAAATCAGAATATCTTATTTTTCTAAATTTTGTCGTACAGCCCAGAAGGCATCGAGAAACTATGCTCTGATTTACAGGTGGATTATACCGATGTCAGGATTTTGATGCTTGCTTGGTAAGCTATTTTATTGTAGAAAGATCGTACAAGTTTGCTCGAGGTTTACTCTGTATTTTGCTATGAAACCGAGCCTTAACAAATTTCACTTTTTGTTTGAAGGAAAATGAATGCTCAAAAGCAGGGATATTTCACTCAGGTGAGTCCCGTTTCTGTTAAACATTTATCAGTTATTTTGCATTTATTAGCATGTGGAAAAGCTATGTTGCGATAGGTTTATTTCTTTTCTCATTCTATTCTTAGGCCTCGTTTGGTTGGGGAGATTAGCCATGATTAACTAAATAATGGGACTTTGTTTGATGTTTGGTATCCTTAATAACTTGCCGGGTGGACCGGCAAATATTATGTTATCTTGCCTTTTAGGCATGTTTTTTTATTCGACCTTCTAAGGTCCAATAATACAATTGGGTTTCATTTAAATTATTTAATTTTATCTTGGCTAATCTTATCTTGGCAACCAAACAAGGCCTTAGGCAGTTAGGCTATTATGATTATTAATATATCATATCTCATTCGACTATGCATTTGATAGGATTGTAGATGTCCTTTGCGTGTACTAGGGCTTGTACATTGTCCAAAAAATATTTAATAATTCGCGTGTAATAAGCTAGTGTGTTTGTATTCTTCGGTTTTCCAATCATTGAATCTTCTTGTGAAGGAAAAAAAGAAAAGAGAAACTTATGGGAATTCTTTAACTTGAGAAGATTTTGCAGATAATTCGAACATTGTACATTTGTCACGTCGTGCCGTGGTGTTGCTTTATCCGTAAATGTTTATTCTTAATACGCAGGATGAATGGCGACGAGGGTTTAAAGCTCTTAAAGTCGATACTATAAATAAACTGAAGAAAACACTACCGGACCTTAAGAAAGACGTCTTGAAGTCGGATAATTTCGTGGACTTCTATAACTATGCTTTCCGTTACTGTCTAACAGGTTTGTGTTTACGGAATATGTTGTGCGCTTTTATTCTTTTTTTTGTTTTCTTGTTGCAAGTTTCTGTTTGTTATTTTCTTGTGCCTCGGATATTTTTTTGGTTACTAAAATTTGACATATGTTCGACTCTTTTCAGAAGAAAAGCAGAAATGCTTAGACATCGAGAGCACCTGCATATTAATAGATATGGTTTTAGGGTTCCAATATCAGCCCCAAGTTGATTCCTTCATTAAATTTCTTAAGGTATTTATTTTCTCGTTAACCTACTAGGAATCTATTTTTATTTTTTATTTTTTGTTTAATTTTGATATATATATATATATATATATATATATATATATATATATATATATATATATATATATATATTTGGCTGTCTCGAATTACCCTAACCTGGATAATTACGGACGTCCTTCAATGTAATGATTATTTGATTTGATGTCAGATCCAAAGTGACTACAAGGTGATGAACATTGATCAGTGGACAAACTTTCTTCGATTTTGCCAAGAGGTTAACTTTTAATTCGTCGATTTGCACCATTATATATATATATATATATATAGTTAAACCTCTATAAATTAATATAGTCGGAACTAGGAAATTCTATTAATTTAGCGAATTATTAAATTATCGAGTTAATAATTTAACACGTTTTCACCAAGTCGGGACTGAGAGAAACTATTATTTAATCTAGGTTATTAATTTATCGAGGTTCTACTGTATATGGTTTGTTTTGTATGGTTTTTTATTTTAAGTTGCATCAAACTGAAAAGTAGTTGTTGGTGCCTTCTTTGTTCCAATTGAGCTATGATTTTTATTTTTATTTTTTTGTCCCGTGTATGATTTATATACGGATCTTCTAGTTTATTCAATTATTTTATTATAAGACGGTATTTCTTTCACAGATAAGCTTTCCGGACCTTGCGAATTACGATACGGGCGAAGCGTGGCCTTTACTTCTCGATAATTTTGTTGAATGGATGAAACAAAACGCAAATGTAGACTCCCCCTAATGTTTCTCGAGTTTCAGACAAGGTAATAAAATGTTCAGACCAGGGTTCACCGTTTTAATTAATTTTTTTCTAAACTTCGTTTCGATTGCAGGTTTTGCAGAATCCTAAATATTGAGCAAGGCATACTTCCTTGGACTATACGCTGAAGGTCACCTGTACGATTTTTGAATTTTTTTTTTTTGATTTTTTTTTCGATATAACTATAGTTTGCAAGCTGTTATGGAGATCGTTACACATTTTCCAAGTTTTTGTATCAATTGACACGTAAAAGTTGGGGAATCATTTTTTGAAATATACATGAGAAATGGATGCTATGTTGCCTAAGCCTTCGTTCGGTTGGGTAGATTAGCCATTATTAACTAAATAATTAGATTTTGGTTTCATGTTTGGTATCTCAATAAGTTGGTAGGTCAACTCGCAAATATTATATTATCACAATTTATCGTTCTTTTTAGGGATTTTTTTGTAGGATGTCTTGGGGTCCGATAAAATAATTGGATTGTTATTAGATTATTTAATTTTATCTTGACTAATCTTATTTTGGTAATCAATGGAGGCTAAAATGTTTTCCTTTTTTTTTGAATATTTTTTTTTTCTTTTTTTTTTTTGGTAATTTTCAAAACATTGGAACACATTTTAGTAGCAAAAATCTTTATATCATTTTAGTGGCAAGTCCGAAATTGGTAGCGGTGGTAATATTTATTGAAAATACCTAACATTTATGATTTATAAATTGATAAAAGTAAAAAATAAATAAAAAATACGTATATGAATTTATATATATTCCACTATATTTATTATTATAATTAAGATTATTATTATTATTTGAAGCGTAATGGGCCAAGCCGAAAAATCATATTATTATAATTTATAAGCTGCGACAAACGTATCTCACAAACTTTATAGAAGCAAAAGGGTGCCAAATCTTATATTCTATGAGAATCTCAAGTGGTCCTACGTAAGCCCTTTACAGCCAGCTAATCAGATTCCGAAACGTGGAGCTAATCTTGACAGTTGTACATCCAAGCTTTACATGCTTGTACCTTTTTTTGTCATGGTACAACTTAAGTTGATGCCAAGTACAATCATTTCCAGAGTCCTTTTCACTCTTTGAGAGAATGAATATTGTGATTTATGAAGGCATCTTCCTTCCCTCCGGTGGCATTGGCAGAGGGGCCATGGCCCCCAATATTTCTTATATGTAGAAATAAATAAATAAAACTTGCATAATAGTATTAATGGTTCCTCCTAAATTATTTTAATACATTTGGCGCTCTGAATTTAAAATTCTGACTCCGCTAGTGTTTTCCTCCATTTTTCATCTCTTTCTTCGCTTAGCACGTAACACTTTCGTACTTCATTTTTCACACGAAAGTGAACATTATATTTTTTTTTTAAATGTTATGTCGATAAGTTTACCATACTGTAGTCGGCTACATAAGTAGAGGATACATTTAGATTTGTACTTTCGTGTTTGTTGTTGATGAAGCTCTTCATTAAGAGGGATATTTGAAGATTTTCAAAAGTTTGAATGGCAATTCGAATTTTCGTTAGATCTAAAGAAGTGGAAATCGATTGACGGTGAGTGTCTAAAGCCTTCTTGTTAAGTTCCAATATTTTTTTAAATATGATATAGAATCTGATATTGACAGAGAAATTTATTTAATGAACTAAGAGTACTGAGTGAAACCCTACCGAAAAGAAGCATAAATAACAATTAGAATGTCAAATTACTTGAAAGAGATGAATGATAGTTTTTTTTATAATGCATTAGTTGTTTTATCACCTATATCTACCAATAGTAGTTGCCTCTGCATAAAGAAATTTCTCAAAATTGAAGTTAATCAACTACCTTCGATAAGCCACGAGCTAGGAAATTACTAACTGGATTAACTATGTTTCTCATTGAAAAAAATTTTGACCGAAAAACTTGATTTCACTGGATTGATTAGTAATTTTGCAGCTCAGAAAGTAATTAAGAAGAATTATTTTTCAATGACATCAGATCTTGTACATTTCAATAGTTCGAATAGTTATAACTATATTATTTGAAATACTAAACGTATATCAATTTGAGACAATTATGTGTTTATCGCATTTTTTAGTCCTTATTTTGATGTTAATACGATGTCACATAGAATCAACATTCATTTATTTCTATATTAATGTTTAATTATATATACAATGAGCTCCATTTCAACCACCTTTACGAAATTCGCCTTGAGCCTCCGAAATCCTAAGAATGAACCTAGTCGCATATATAGTATAGTATAAGAAATTGGATATTTTATAACAATCTTTACAAGGAATGAATCTTTTTTGCAAAATTAGCATTCTAATCAACACACATTACATAGTACGAATATGCAGTCAAGAAGAATAACCTTCTAGAGAAAGTGTTCTTATTGGATGGTGGTTTATACTGCTTATAGGCTTAATTAACCTCTTGCTATTATTCAAATTAAATAGGTTGTTAACTTTGTATAGCTGGACTGTAAATGAAATGATTACTACAAAAAGGAAAATTATACATAATTAGCAATTTAACATTCAACTCCTAAATTATTACCAAGATTCTGTTGTTATGAGTATTTTATTCACCAACTTTTACAAAAAAGACACAAATACCCTTCAAGTAAATTTGTGCCATAAATCTAGGATTTTCCTTATTAAGGTGAAGTTCTACATATTTAGTTCACTAATAATATTTTTTTTTTAAATAATTCTAAGTGTAGTGCCGGTAAAGATGGTCTCCCATTTCATTTAATATTAGAATTTATTGAAAATATTGCAGTTAATTCATTCAAAATCCCACCACCCTTAAAATTTTGAAGAGTGTTTGGTTAAACTTATAATATAACTTATAAGCTCTTTCAAAGTGTTTGGTAAAAAAAATTAAATAGGTTTTAACATAACTTATCGGACGTGACATTTTATCAAATGTAACAACTTATAAGTTCATTATTCAAATATTTTAAAAATTAATTATAAAAATAAGACGTAATATCATATCAACTTTTAAAACAACTTATTAGACGTATGAACTTATCAAATGTTTAATATAAACAGGGCCGGTCCTGACTTGTTTGGGGCCCTAAGCGAATTTTTAAAAAATGACCATTTTATGATTAATGCTTATTTTACTAGATAAAACAAACAAAAATAATACATTATGAGATTAGTTAATGAGGATAAAAATGCATAAACCTGCACTAGATATCATTGAAATTTTTATATTTATTTTTATTATTATTTTTTTTATTATTTTGTTTTAGTTGCACCATAAGTTATGAAAAGAAAGACGAATTCTCTTTTTTTTTTTCTAATGATGGATGGTAAAATATTAAATTTGATGAAGTAGGATTTTTTTTTCATCTCAATGCTTGATAGAAAATTGTACAATTAATTTGAGCATTGATTGAAATAGCCTCTAAAACCCAATTAAATATTGTGATTTATAAAAACCCATTTTAAATTACTAAAACACAAGATTATTTATATATGTATATATACTTTTTTTTTTTTTTGGGGGCCCCCTTAGAAAGTGGGGGCCCAAAGCCATTGCTTGTGCAGCATGGGCTCAGGGCCGGCCCTGAATATAAACTTAGCCAAACGAGCTCTTAATTAGGGTAGTCCTCATCCAATTAGAGGGTGATTAGAAAGGAATGCCCAAATCATTGATAAGAGACAACCTTAAAACATTTCCAAAACAACATTATTTATCCGTGGAAAAGATGACAAAAATATGAACACCAAAAAAAGGAACAACGTGTCGAAAAAATGGTGGCTTTACATAATTGTACTTTTGAGGGGAAAGTACAATAATATAATTATGGGATGTGGGTGTATGGGATCTCTTGGTGGGAACTACACAGTGAATAATTGCCCCTCCAAAAAGTCTCCCACTTCCAAAAATTGCATGCTTTCTTATATGGCTTCAGATTTAGAGAGAGAAAGTGATAGAGAGAGGAAAAAAGTTACTGTAAACAAAAAAAAAAACCTCCATTATTTGTCTCTTCAATTATTCAGTTCCCACCACACACACACATGGATATGCAATACATACACTAATCTGTATCTATATCCATATTTTTTTTACCAATAATAATACTTGCCCTTTTGTCATCATTCACTAATATAACAGAAGGGGGGAGAAAAAAGCCAACGACAAAAAAGATCTACATAACAGAGAGAGAGATTGAGAGAGAGAGAGAAGAGAGAGAGAGAGAGAGAGAGAGAGACTATCAACTGATACGATTTTGGTGTATTTTGTTGGGTTGAAAACCATCATCATTGTCCATATGTACAGCTTTACTTACTTCAAATAAGTCTTGGCCCTGTCTTTTCTCTCTCTTCTCTCTCTCTCTATAACCACACAGTCACGGTGTAGTTCTCTGTGTGTGTGTGTGTTTTTTTTTCTCCCTCAATTAGTGACGAATCTTCGATTTATTTACAGTGAGAGAGGCTTTTGGCATCTGGGTTTGTGTAGAATAGTTCAAGAAAGCGACTTCTGGCTTTTTTTTTTTTTTTTTTATAAAAAGACTCGATTTTTAGGCTTCAATTTGTGGGGTTTTTTTCATCTGGGCTGTTTGGAATTGTGGATAAAAGAAGATGACTGTGGAGAAAACTAGGGGCGGCGACGAAAATTGCGACAATTTTCCAGTGGGTCTGCGTGTTCTTGCTGTTGACGACGACCCCATTTGCTTGAAATTGCTCGATACCTTGCTTAGGAAATGCCAGTATCACGGTATTTGTTCTTCTTAATGGTTGACATTTTTTTCCTTGCTAATTTCATATAAAAAATCTGTTGCTAATTCTTGAATTGGTTTGACTTTGAGTGTAATTGCTTGTTTCTCTGTCTTTGGGTTTCCAATCTTTTGTGAGATTCTTGAACATTTCATAGGGTATGGATTTTGTGGATCCAGTTGTTCCACTTGCCGAATTTCCGAAGGTTCCGACTTTCGTTTGTTGTCTGTGTGGTTTGTGGTCCTTGTCTTAGATTGAACTTGATACCTAGTACCCTATGGCGATAAATGCAGTTGGGGGTAAAATTAATTTGGTCCCTTCTCGATTCTTCCTTGAAAACCGAACGCTTTTCTCACCGTTTTTAAAATCGAATTTCATGGATGAATCTTGAATCTC
Organism: Erythranthe guttata; assembly: GCF_000504015.1. Next base: position 1,208,361 of record NW_012194661.1, read on the forward strand.
ATAAATTTTGAAAGGTTCCGACTTTCGTTTGTTTTCTGTGCGTTTGGGTCCTTGTCTTAGATTGAACTTGATACCTAGTACCCTATTGCGATTAATGCAGTTGGAGTACAATTAATTTAGTCCCTTTTCGATTATTTCCAAAGATATGCTCACTTCGTTGTCGTCTTCGTTTCTTCCTCGAAAATCAAACGCTTTTCTCACCATTTTTTAAATCGAATTTCATTGATGAATCTTGAATCTCAGAAATTTCAAAGGTTCCGCCTTTCGTTTGTTTTTCTGTGTGTTTTGGGTCCTTGTCGTAGATTGAACTTCATACCTCCTATGGCGATTAATGCAATCGTAGTGAAATTAATTTTAGCCCCTTTCCGATTATTTCTAAAGATATGCTCACTTCGTCGTCTTCATTTCTTCCTCGAAAACCTAACGCTTTTCTCACTGTTTTTAATTCGAATTTCACTGATGAATCTTGAATCTCATAAATTTCAATGGTTCCGACTTTCGTTTGTTCTCTGTGTGTTTGGGTCCTTGTCTTAGATTGAACTTGATACCTAGTACCCTATGGCGATTAATGCAATTGGAGTAAAATTAATTTAGTCCTATGCTCACTTGGTCTTCGTTTCTTCCTCGACAATCAAACGCTTTTCTCACCCTTTTTTTTTTAAATCGGATTTCATTGATGAATCTTGAATCTCACAAATTGCTTCCCCTTTTCAATATATATGTAATGATTTTTTTCTGTTGGATCTTTGAAAACGAACCAATGCTCCGAATTTACATGAAATATTTTTTTTTCTTCGATTTTTCGACAGTTACTACAACCAGTCAGGCAAGAATGGCTTTGAAGATGTTACGGGAAAACAGAGACAGGTTCGACGTAGTCATAAGCGATGTCCATATGCCCGACATGGATGGTTTCAAGCTTCTCGAACTCGTCGGTCTCGAAATGGATCTACCCGTTATTAGTAATATTCCTATTTCCTTTTTTCTTTCTTTCGTACAAAAGTAATATTCCTATTTCCTTTTTTCTTTCTTTCGTAAACAAAAAATTCGAGATTTTTTGTTTAAATTTCAATTCTAATCGTTTTTACAATTTACAGTGTTGTCAGCAAATGGCGACCCGAAACTCGTGATGAAAGGGATTACTCACGGTGCTTGTGATTATCTGCTCAAACCCGTTCGAATCGAGGAGCTGAAGAATATATGGCAACACGTACTCAGAAGAAAAAAATTCGAACCCAAAAACCAGAATAATAAATCGAGCGATCAGAATGCAAACGCGGACCAAAATGGAGATCAGAATGGGAAATTCAGCAGAAAGAGGAAAGAAGATGAAGACGTGAGTGAAGATAATGGGAACGAAAGTGACGACCCTTCGTCGCAGAAAAAGCCACGTGTCGTTTGGTCTATCGAGCTTCATCGGAAGTTTGTTGGAGCTGTGAACCAATTGGGAATCGAAAGTAAGTTTCTTTTCCTTTTTTTTTTTTTTTGCATGCATGTCTTTCGGTTATTTTGCACATTTTTCACGTGTGTGTAATAATAATTCCTTTTTCGTAAATTGCAGAGGCTGTGCCAAAACGGATTCTTGACCTGATGAATGTCGAAGGGCTGACACGGGAAAACGTGGCGAGCCATCTCCAGGTCACTAATTTTATTACCTTCTCTTGTTCGTTTCTTTGCGTAAATGACGTATCTTTTCATCGATTATATGACTAAGAAGACGAGGTCATTAATATATTCGGTACAATTCAAGACTCGGTTGATACGAAACTATGTGACTACATGGTATATGATTTAATCGGATATATTTTCAATTTTTCCACGGATAATAGTAAATGTATAAAGCTTATCAAACGAGGCCTCAAAATATTATATCTTAAGGCCTCGTTTGGTTCCCAAGATAAGATTAAATAATCTCATGAAAACCGAATTAGTCAAGATTACTGGCCGGCCCGAAAAGTTAATCAACGATGTTTAATTACTTAACTAATCAGGGCTAATCTTACAAGCAAACGAGACGTTAATTCTATACATCAGTCCTTTTAAGTACTTCTTGAATTTTTTATTTCTCCTAATTATTGCAGAAGTATAGGCTATACCTGAGGAGAATTAGTTCAGTTGCAAATCAGCAAGCAAACATGGCATCTGCACTCGGAATTAAAGATTCACCTTTCATGCGCATGGGTCCGTTCGAAGATTATCGAACTTTATCCGCACAAGGAAGACTCACGCCAAACGCACCCTTATCACATTACACAACAAACGGAACCATGCTCGGTCGGCTAAACACCCCTGCTAATAATATAAACCTCCATAATCTTATAACCCCATCAACCCTAATCCAACCAAATCACGCCCAAATCTCGAAAATCTCACCCTCGACACAAAACCCTAGTTTATTTCAAGGAATTCCATCTCCATTAGAGCTCGATCAGTTACAGCAGAATCTCGTGAGCTTCAACGGCGTAGGAGGGTTCGGGAATATTCCATCTTACAACTCGGAATCTTTCGATGCTTGTGTTAATAATAATAACGGTTCTGCCATGCAGCAGAATTTGTTGCTTTCCACCGAGCCAACTTTTCACAATAGCTCGAGGCATAATGGTTTTTCGGGGGGTGCGTATTTACAGAACAACCCTTGTGATATTATTTCTCCGACCACCATGGCTGCTTTACCTATGGAGGATTGTAGAGAAATGCAGAATTATGGGCACGGTTCGAAAAGTACTTTTGGAATGCCGAACGGTTTGATTAACCCTTCGAACGGTGCGGTGTTGTCTCCCTTGAGACAGGATTTGGACCAGGGTGGTGGAGTTTTTAACGAGAAGATGCAAATGTTTGTGAATGGCAGATTGGCAACGGAATCGAGAGGAATGGGTGGTAATGACGGTTTTGCCCTTTTGGAGCAGCCGAAGATGCATGGGGGGTTTTTTCTCGGACCAGGTGGCTGGATGATATGATGAATGCTATGATCAAACGGGTACGATTATTATTATTATTATTATTATTATTATTATTATTATTATTATTATTATTATTATTATTATTATTATTATTATTATTATTATTATTATTATTATTATTATTATTATTATTATTATTATTATTATTATTATTATTATTATTATTATTATTATTATTATTATTATTATTATTATTATTATTATTATTATTATTATTATTATTATTATTATTATTATTATTATTATTATTATTATTATTATTATTATTATTATTATTATTATTATTATTATTATTATTATTATTATTATTATTATTATTATTATTATTATTATTATTGTTATTATTATTATTATTATTATTATTATTATTATTATTATTATTATTATTATTATTATAATATTTATTATTATTATTATTATTATTATTATTATTATTATTATTATTATTATTATTATTATTATTATTATTATTATTATTATTATTATTATTATTATTATTATTATTATTATTATTATTATTATTATTATTATTATTATTATTATTATTATTATTATTATTATTATTATTATTATTATTATTATTATTATTATTATTATTATTATTATTATTATTATTATTATTATTATTATTATTATTATTATTATTATTATTATTATTATTATTATTATTATTATTATTATTATTATTATTATTATTATTATTATTATTATTATTATTATTATTATTATTATTATTATTATTATTATTATTATTATTATTATTATTATTATTATTATTATTATTATTATTATTATTATTATTATTATTTAATGTTGTGTTTTTATTTTTATTTTATTTATTGATGTGTAGGAACAAGATGAAGGGGTACAAAATGGCAGCTTTGGATTGGATGATTATTCGTTCGGACCGTGTTTATGAGGCTCCGTTTGTCACTCTTTATCATGGCTAGCTGCAGGAGATTAAAGAAAGGAGAAAAATGTAATTTCTCAATTAGGAGTTTGTGTCTATATGTTTCATTTGTGTTTATCTTTTTATTTGAAGAAGAATCTTTTTAGAGTAAATTCATGTTCATGTTTAATTTTTAAATATGGGGCTGCAATTGAGAATAGCATTTTAGAGTTGCAGTTGGTGTTAATTGTCAGGAGGAGAAACTCTCTCAACTCCTTCTTACTGAGATAAATAAGGGGTTTGCTATTATCAGTCTGGTTTTTATCACTCGCAATGCAAAATAATTCTTTTTTTTTTCTTTTCTAAATCTTATCCAAACCCCCTCTCAAACACTCTCAATCTTTAATTCTTGAAATGTTTCAAATTCAATAATTTTTCGACCAATATCAGTTAGAGCACAAGTATTATTCGGCTTCGATTTTGAGGTGAAAGTACACGTTTTTTGTTCATTTCCAACATTTTTAGATCTTTCGTGTTATACACACGAAATATATACTTCCATTTTGCGTAATATTATACGAAATGTGTCTTAAAATCGTTTGTTGTTTGTTTCGTAGAAAAACATACGAAATTAAAGCTTACATTTCGTAGAAAAACGTACGAAATGGAAGCTCTTATTTCGTATGTTTTTACACGAAATTGTAGCTTACATTTCGTGTTATTTCATATGAAATCCCTTATATATTGTCTTTTAATTTCAAATGTTTATGCAGGAACTAAGAGAACAATCTCACGATCATAGTCATGTCTTTGAACGTGGTATTGTGTGTGATAGTAGAGAAGCGTTAATTATGTGGGCAAAAGACACAACAATTAGTCATAATCATCGACTGATTAATCGTTGTAAATCAGAAAAATATCATGTTTTAACGTGTGCAAGATATCAATCTGGACGACACGTACTATTGAAGAAACGTTCTTGCCCGTTCAGGTTAATTGGCAAAAAATCAACGGAGGATGGATTATGGCGATTGAGTGTGAGTAATGGTAATCATAACCATCTGCCATGTATTTGAAAGTTTAACTTATGTTTAAATTTGTATTTGTTTTAATTTTGCATTTTAATGTTTAATTTATGTTTTGGAATATTTAAATTTGTAACGTTGTGTTTTGCATATTTATGTTTAACCTATGTTTTTGGAATGATTAAATTTGTAAGGATGTTTTGGAATGTTTAAATGTGTACTTTAATTGCTTCAGTTGTACCTAGTTTCTAAATTCAAATAAAAAAACTAGTGAATTAAATACAATACAACAAACTAGTAAATTAAATAGTTCGTAATAATAATAAACAAAACTAGTAAAATAATTAGTTCCTAATAATAATGAAAACAAATTATTAAATTAAATAGTTCCTAACAATAATAAAAATGCGTAGTCCTAATAATAATAAAAATAAAATTTAAAATTAAATAGTTCATAAAAATACATAACTGGCAAAAAAAATCGATAAACTACCGCCTCGCTCTTCTCGGCGGCTGCACCTCATGATCGTCGTCGTCGTCGTTGTCGTTGTCCTGGTTGATGCCAATATATCGGGCGGCGGGCTGCATAATATCTCCAAGATCGGCACGTAGATCGACAAACTGCTGCATCCAGTCCTGTCCAGTGCTTCTGATGATCGGGTACAATGCACGTACTATCTGGCAATAAGCCGGCTGATCTGGTGGCCTCACATTCTCTCGATGCAGTGGAGCCGGGCCTACGTCGGAGTTGTTGATCTTCAGATGAGTCCGATCGGTATACCACTCCATGTAGTGCTCGTCGACTTCCCCCCGTTGTCGTGCCGTCTTGTATACGTTGGCACGAATGGAATGAGCCTGGACCATGTCCCACATACCACCCGGAAATGGGTAGTTGACTTTGTACGATGTACCTCCTTTGGGACCGCGTGAACATGGCTCCATTGATGGAATCAGGCCGCGCAGAATATCCTGGACCCACCCAAACTGTCGGACGCAACGATCATGCATATATGGCTCTACGACCCACATGTACTGGATCGTGCCATGATACAACGTACGAGGGATACTCTCGTGTATATCCCGACCATACAGTAGCCACTCGACCTAAACAGAAAACAATATAAATACATAAAACAAAACATTCATATTTAAAATACAAACATAAACCGAAAAATTCATATTTAAACAAACTACAATTACGTAAAATCGAAAATTTTATATTTTAAAAAATATAAACACATAAATCGAAAAATTCATATTTAAAAACAAATATAAATACATATATATAAAAAACTTACATCATCCGCTGTCATATTGTCGAGTAAACCTCAAATATGCTCGAGTGTGCCCGCTTTTGGTAGCGCGTTCCACCTCTTGCATCGAGGCTGAAACTCGCGATGCCGCCCGCTCTCCTCCGGCGGCTGGAATCTCAGGAAATACTTGTATATCCAGCACTGCAATATTTTATTTAAAGATATTTAGGGAAATAAACAATAGAGAATATATAAATTTAAAAACATTATCAACAAAATAAGTACAAAAATATATTACAATTTACCTGAAGAAGGGTGGTGCAACCCGCCAAGCTCCTCGACTGTGCTCGACTGCATATACCCAACTCCCTGTATAGATTGTCCAAACAGGCCGAACCTCACGAATACGTGCCGACCTGATCAAGCAATGAATCCTCGAGCACGTGCATATACCACGGCTTCACCCGATCACATGTCTTGTCGGGGAATAAAATCGATTCGAGGAGAAACACCAGATATATCTGAACTCGGCCTCTCATAGGCGTGTCGGGCATCAACAACTGTCCATGTATCATCCTCCATGTGGGGCCCCCACGCTTCCATGACTCGTCAATCTCCTCAAAATCGAGGTTTAATACCTCGGACAACAAATACACGCAGTTTGTCGCTCGATGACCTCGTCGTACCTAGGCTCGACCACTCGTCCCTCCACATTGGCACCTAGAATCATCTGGACATCGTGGAGAGTGATAGTCATCTCTCCCCACAGCACATGGAAGTTGTTCGTCTCCGGCTGCCACCGCTCCACGAATGCAAACAACAGCGGAGCATCTAGGCGCGGTAAATAACATCGGGCTAGGGGATACAAACCGGTCATCCGCAGAAAATGCTTGTCTACGGATACACCTATGTCTTCTAGGGCAGCTGTTATCTTCTCGTAGTTGAAATGGTTCAGGGAGTTGATACGGGACTCACTCTTCCAACCTGACGTTCATGCAATCATTTATTTAGAAAACATATTAATTAATCAACTATAAAAATATTTTAATATAAGATACAAAAATTATAATATTAAAATTAAAACATGTAATTAACTTACTTCTCCCCTCCAAATATATGCCACTACGTGCGACTTGAAACTCGTAATCAAAGACGGATCCCGCGGGCCACCGGGAAATGGAAATCTAGCACATCCGGATTGACTCAAGTATGAGCTCGACCTCCATGGCCCCGTCCTCGGCCTCCACGACCTCCACGAGCTACAACCTCAGTCTCGTGAACGGGATCCACAGCATCCTCATCCTCCTCCTCCATAGCACGAGAAGACCCAACATCGGGATCAGCAACCGATGATCTGGCTTCACCAGCTCTCTCAGCCTCTCGCCTACGTCTTGTAGACATAGTCATGCGCTCGCGCTCTTGATGCTCAGCCTCTTCACGAACTGCTCGCATAATTGCCTTTGATTTGCCTTTGTCTGCCATCTGTTAAATAAGACACTATTAACGTCAATCTAAATAAATAATGATAAATAAAACAAATCTTAAAAAAAAAAAGAAATTTTCCAGTTATTTCGTGGAAAAACACACGAAATTAATGCTTACATTTCGTGTTTGTGTTCACGAAATACAAGCACTAATTTCGTGTGTTTTTGCACAAAATAACTGGAAAATGGCCGAAACGTAAGAAAAACAAACAATCCTGCTAATTTTGTGGAAAAAATCACGAAATTAACCCTTTAATTTCGTGATTTTTTACACGAAACGCAATTTTTTTCCGAAAAGTTTCGAATTTCTTCGAAATACTGAAAACGTATAGATTTTCGACGAAATTTGTTACTATACTACTATAAAACATTGGGTTAACAATTTCGAGTTTGAGTTTTACCTTAAATCGTTTTTGAATTGCTCGTTTAATCCGCAGGAATTCGAAGGACCTTGGATAGGGTTTTGAGAGGATTTTGAATTTTGAATTGCTCGTTGTTGAGAGGATTTTGATTTTTTTGAAGAAAAGTTACAAATGAATATAGTCGCACTGCAAGCCGGTAAAAGTTGTTCTATGAATAGCATTTCAGGATAAATAAGGAATGCTTAATTCTTTAGTATCTTATTACTTATTTATTTTATTCCAAATTGTTGAAGCTTTTTTAGATGGTGTTGGCCAAAGTTTTTGGAATTTTAGTGAAAGAAATATAACTTTTGCTTTAACTTCTCTCAAGATATTTATTTATGGGTTATTAGAGCTAACCTCAATGGAGTAATTAAATGGTATATCAAAACCACTATTTTGATATTCCAAATTAAAAAAATTGGCAAATTTTACTTTCCCACCTTGTACTTTAACTTGGTACCAATTTATTCCCTTCTACTTTTGATTTCATCGATTTGCCCTTCTATATTTGAAAAATTGTCTCATTGTGGCTCTCGCTGTTAGTTGTCAGATATTTGACATTAACATCATTTGGTCTAAGCTCTGAAATTACAAAAAAGTCACTCCTAGTTTAAATAATTATAAGAAAAAATTAGAAATAAATGAAGGGGGCAAATCGATGCAATCGAGAGTAAAATGGAGTAAAATGATACCGAACCAAAGTATAAAATGGGGAAAGTGGAATTTAACCAAATAAAAATCCACTCCAATAGAGTTATCAAATAAAGTTTGTATTTTAATAATTTAATCTTGGGATGTAATAACAAATGGAAGTTATAACTAAATGACCACTTAGAAAATGACATCATGGAGAAATAATAACACGTGGAAGTTACAAATTTAACCACCTAAATAATCACTTAAAAAATAACACATGGTAATTAAATATATAATTATTTTATTTATATTTAATTAACCAACTCTTGATTACCTATGGTTTGAACAAAATAATTTATATATGTATCAAAATAAAATATTAATTATCAAAATTAATATTTAATATCTCATTTTGATATTTTGGTCGGAGTTGCCCTTAGGAATAGGCCCCGCAAACCGCTGAGAAATGAATTAAGTTCACCCCTAATTTTTTTTTTATTTGAGAGCCCGAAGCACTTTTTGTGCGGAAAATACCTCTCCCTCCACATAGATCATTATTTACACTAACATTTTGTATTTTTTTTTTTTCTGATTTTTTTCTCAATGTGTTTATTAGGTGGAATATGACTATATGGGTACAGCCAAATATGACTTTATTTGGCCACAATCAACTATCGTCGAATATGATTATAGTCATGTTCTGTTTGTATTCCATCAATAACAATGACTCGAATATGACTATCTTCGAATGTGGACATCATCAATGGATGTGGGTGGGCTATAGTTTGTAATGAAAGAGTAAAATAGGGGTATAACAATTCCAAAGGGGTCTCACTAATTTAAAGTGAGATTTGGGATTTAGTAAACGTCCATAAAGTCAACTTGATTTAGTTCCTAATATTTACCAATTGAGTGGGATTGTATATTACCCCTTCATTTATTTATTTTTTTTATAAAAAAACACCCCAATTAATTTGAGACTATACTCAAAATCACAACTTTAAGTCTTCCAAAAACAAATAAATTGAAGAAATAAAAACAGCTACAAAAAGTAAAGGCACTTCTTTAAATCTCTAAACAGAGATGATTCATTATCCTTAACAAATTACATTGGAACATCAAAATAATGTAAGTTCAGACATATTTAATAGGGTAAATTCCACTTTACCCCCTTGTACTCTGCCCAAGAACCACTTTACCCCCTCGTACTCTTAATTTCGTCGATTTACCCCCTTGTACTTGTACAATTTTCCAATACAACCCTCTTCGTCAACTTTTTTCGATTTTGACTCTGACGCCATTTGGTCAAGAGTCAAAATATTGACGTAAATATTGAATTTTTTCGATTTTGACTCTCGAGATTAGAAAAGAGAAAGTTTCACACATTCATATATTTTTTTCTTTGCACTGAGTGGAATCGATCAATTTTTTGGTCTTGATTTTTACTAAGTTAGGTGTTCAATTTGGGGATATCTTGGAAGGGGAAGTGGTGGAAGAAGAAGAAATGACAATATTGACGGAGGAGAAACGACGCGTCAGTGGCAATTTTGTAATTTACAGAGTTGACCAAACGGCGTCAAAGTCAAAATTGACAAAAGTTGAAGGAAAGGGCTGTATTGGGAAATTGTACAAGTACAAGGGGGTAAATCGGTGAAATTGAAAGTACGAGGGGGTAAAGTGGTTCTCAAGTAGAGTACGAGGGGGTAAAGTGGAATTTACCCTATTTAATAACTAGAAAAATACTTTCTATACTCTCACTGCAGTCTGCAGCTAACCTCCAATTTTGTGAGACACATATCTTAGCCAAAACATGCACTGAATTTTTAACACTTAGCAGAAATCGCTCGAGTATTTTTATATATATATTATCATCCTCCTGTGATTCACAATCTATATTATAGCATCATAAATAGTAAAACATATGTCTAGAGAGAGAGAGAGAGAGAGAGAGAGAGAGAGAGAGAGAGAGAGAGAGGTATTCATTCCCCTTCCCAACCGAGTTGTCTGGCTCGTGTTTCCCACAAAGAAGTGATCTTTTTCTCCTTTCTCATAAGCACTTGAGCTCTTTCTCTAGCTTCCTCGCATGTTTCTGTGGCGGTGTTGCATTTCTCGGCTTCTTTCTGATACTGTGAAGCCAATCTTTTTGCCTCTCCGAATGTAATGTTCATATGGTGCGAGTGCTCTTCGCTCACATTTTCTTGCAGCTTTATCTCTTCCGACAATAAGTCCACTAATTGCTTCTCCATCTCTTCCTTGAGGTCAGGATCGTCTTTTCCGCAATCTATTTCACAAGTCAAGATTTATACCATGTTATATATACTGCTCATGATTTCACAAGAAAATAATAGACTTCCACTGAGAAGCGAAATGCAAGTGTGTGTGTATGTTATCAAACATCAAAGTTTTAGTGCAGACCTAGATCACTTCTAGCTACATTTTTATCTAATTGGTGAATGCCATGAAAATGAATTTACAATATCATCGTAATTTTTTTCCGACTTTCAACTTCTCCGAATCAGTTGCACAACAATTGAAAGAAGAAAATTTTTAGAATCTTTAAGAATAAATTGAAATTGTTATAATGATGGAAATAACTTATCTTTACCTGTAACAGAGAGATTAGCCAAACCTGCAAGGGGAGGAAAAAAACGGAAAGTGTCAGCTAAACGGAGTTTCCTAAACCTCAAAACAAGATTGAATCAAACCATACTTGCATCTTTTTAGACTAGTGATAAAAATACATTAGAAAATAAGAATAATAAAACGGGTCGAAGTGTATAGGAAGGACGATAATGACCTCGTCACAGAGCCAAATTAATTTCTAGTTAAGGACGTGATTCAGTAGGTTGTGTTTTAGAACAAGACTATACTTTTAACAGTTCTTGTTTTTTAGCATCTTCTTCTTTACTCTTTCTCTTTGTGACTTTAAAGCGAGAGAAGAAAAGAAGAAGGGTAAAATTCCACGACGACACTTCTTGATAGCAAAGGCTTATTTGAATGAATTCTCAGTCCCTTTAACTTGCAAGAGAATACATCTTAGCTAACAACTTTCACGAATTTATAAACTATTCTTTCTGAATTGCATAACCAAGAAAGGAAGTTTATTACTCTCATAACTTGTTATTAATGCCTCCAGAGGATGTAGTGGATATGGAGCTCGTTGAATAATGAATAATGATAATATCGCACGACTGTACTAAATGCTTAAATCTTACTCAAGAGGCTACATTTACTACCCCAATAATTGAGTTCTAAAATAGGACTAAATGACGGCAGAAGTGCGTGCCTGAAATAAGATTGTGTAAACTTAAACATAATCACTAAAATCTAGACGAGGTTTTCTAAAATATGATCTAGTGATTAATTACGAGCAGAAGACTGTGACTGCAATCCTGACGCTTTTCTGCACCTACATTATTTCAGGATAGCTTAATTCGTAAGTACAACTACGATTTACAAAAGATACATAATTGCATAGGATCCCTTTGAGCGCCAGGTGTAACGTGATAATTTTATGCAGCACTTTCTGAAGAGAAGTAATGTGCAATAGTCCTTTCTCTCTCTTCCTAGCAATTTGCCAACAGCGAAAAACCACTCCTTTCAGACTATATTAGAAAACCCCGTTCATCATATTTCAGCACAAGAAAGTATTTCAATTGCTCTTATAAATCTAAGATTGTACTAGTCAAATTAACCCCGAGACAACATCTAACAATTGTGCATCGATTAATTCTTGCATCAACAATCTTATCCAGGAGAGTATATTTGTTACTTGAACTATCACAAGAGAGCGTATATTAGAAAATTATTAGTAGTCACTTTGTTTATAAAACTCAAGCTTTTAGAATGTCGTAGATTCGTGATCATAAAAAAACACAAAAAAACGCTAGTGCAAGCATAAAAAACGGCCACTCTTTCTGTTGCTGACTTACTAACGAACTTTTACCAGGCTAGAGTGCAACGAAGCTTTGTACAATTTGCATAAATACTTTGAAATTCTTTATGCAATAGAACCCAAAGATGGATAGTTGTGTTAAATTCAATGGTAGACAAATTATTACCACTAGTGTATCCCGAAAGACAAACACAATTTACTATAATACTGAGACTCGAGACGAGATTTATTACGAGACTTAAACCCAATCACCACAAGGAAAGTACTCAGTTCCAAATGCAAATTTTCCTCCCAATTATGGAAAGCAAGCTTCAAAATATTGTAGCTCAAACCGAAAAGCAATAAATACCACGAAATCTAGAACACAAGATCATACAGAACAAGAAAACATCAGAGCATTAAAACGAATTTCAGCTGAAATCTAGCAAGTTCATCGGAGAAAACATAATGGATACAATCAAAGCTCAAATATATCAAGAATTACACAAATCACCAAGAACCCATAAGCTTAAAATTAATTAAAAAAAAAAGAAGCAAACACAGAAAAAGATTTAGACATGGATCGAGAAGAAGAGAAGGTCATAATACCAGGAACAATCTGAAAAAGGGATTTCTGAGGGGCACATTTGCAAACACATGGTGGGCAAGAAGAAGAAACCCCTTTCAATTTAAAACCATTCTTCAATTTGAAATACAAAGCCGGACCAGATACACAGAGAGCTGAAACCACTGCAAATATCACAAGGCAACACCGCAAGCAAGTACCGGATCTCCTACTCATCTCTCTCTCTCTCTCTCTCTCTCTCTCTCTCTCTCTCTCTCTCTCTCTCTCTCTCTCTCTCTCTCTCTCTCTCTCTCTCTTTCTCTGTGTCTCTGTGTGTACAAGAATATGAGATCTAACAATGGGTCAGCATATTGTGGGATCTATCTCTGTAATGTGATTTATCAACGCGGTAGAAATGTTTTTTTTAGTGATTCTGGGAAATTTTGGTAGGAGTCGGTGGTGAGTGTGTGCGCACACAGTGGTGGTGTAAACGCTATAAATGTATGTAGGGGGTGAAATTAGAACATGATATCCCAATTCTGCCGATCTGAATTTTTTTATTCTTCGTCAATATTTTTTATTCCAAATTGTGAAAGTTCCAATTTCCGATTTGCCGAATTTTATTTAAACCAAATTTGGGCTAAATATTAGATTTCGATTTCCGTCAATTTTAATTTTCGAAAATATTTTTGAAAGTTACACTTATGTATTTCATAATATAATGACTACGAATATAAAAATCCCGAATTCCTACGATTCGGACCTGATTTTTTTTTTTTTTTATTCTTTTGAAATAAGTTTTTTCATTCTAATTTATGAAATTTCAATTCGAAATTTTCGGATATTATTGGAAACGAGATTGAAATTAGTTCACTCCTAAAAAATAACAAAATAAAATTAGTTGACTTGCATTAGCAGACTACGTATTAACTGACTTCAACATTAGCACCGGCACAGCGGAGAGAATAAACATACTTCACATCGGCAACGAGAGACTCAAGGAGTGAATACCCGGCTAAAGGGGGTAGCTTGGTAGTTCTGACTTGACTGACTCTTGACTCCTTCCTTCTTTCTAGTGCTTAAGGCGAAAGTGCGAAGATGAATTAGGCAGAAGGTCCAACTTTTATTCTTTTAACTTTTGTTTTCATTGATATTAAACATGAAAAAAAATTCCATGTTCATTTTGCAGTATGGTGTGAATGTCAAACATCAAGAATACTTTGCCGACACTCCATCGATCTGCTGGTTTAGATTCCCCTCCGAGAGACGAGTAAAACACACAATGTCGTATTTTAAGGTTTCGTTAAGTTGCTTTTGTAATCTCGATTGACATAATTCTCCTCAAAGTCAAATTATTGGCTATTTCGAATGTTTTGTGATCGGGAGTCTTGTGAATTTAGTACATTGTGATTAGACTTGTGTATTGCGTTTTTTCGTAATGGTGTACTTAGTATTTTACTATATTACATTATCGTATATCGGTCAAATTAATTCTCGGAGATTTTTGTTTGATTGTTTGGCTACTTACACATTCTTAGATATCCACTGACGTTCATAATTTGTTTTTTTTTTTTTTAATGTCGAATACATGCTTTTCAAATGTTTATATACAATTAAACTCATATAAATTAAATGAATTCTGGACAAATATTAATTAATTGATAAATTAATTATTATTATTTTATAAAAAATACCGGAACTTTTTTAGATAACAAGTGCACTCAAAATGCAAATTTTAATCAAATGTTATGAGTTATCGTAATGAATGAATGTCGAACATCTCGTTACTATTCTAAAAAGGATGAAACAAATGAATATTATTAAAGTTGATAATTGAGAATATTATTAAAATTGAAGATTTTAGTTTTGCTCAAGTAGCATTTTTTTTTTTTGGTTAAACGGTGAAGAACATAAATAATAGGGTAAATTACCACAACCTGAGGTATGAGTCAAATTACAAAAAAAACCTCTCTTGTTTGGTTAATTACAATCACCCCTCAACTATAAATCTTCTTACACATCCGTCCTTGCGGTGTCAAATTTAGTTGAATCTTGTTGATAATATGGAATATTCTCAATTTTTGGACCCATTTGAGCTCCACATTTTGAAGCATGATGATCAATAGATGTGTTTTTTGTCTTGTATATCAGATTGTCGTGCATCAGAAACTGCATTTTTGCACAAAACAGGTACAAACTAGAGAATATTCTGCGGAATTTAAAAGATTATGTTGAATTGTACACCATAAGGGTGGACATGTAAAAAAATTCATAATTGAAGGGATAGATGCAATTATCCAAACATGATGGGTTCTTTTGTAATTTAACCTACATCAGGGGTGGTTGTAAGTTACCCTAAATAATACAAATAGTTATTTGTACGTTAAAAAAAGAGTAAAAAGCAGTTTACCCCCTAAACTATAGCCCGTTTTGCACTTTACCCCCCAAACAAAAATTTTTTGCACGTTTTTACCTAAACTACGGTTTTCGTTGCACGGTGCCTTAAAAAGGGAATATTCAGGGCATTTTTGCTGGAATCCCACACACGTGCCTTTCACGTGATTTTTCGAAGGGTAAAACCGTCTCATCACTTAAAAACTAAAGAAGGGCTGTATTTCGGTTTTCTTTTACCGACTCGATTAACACTTCAATAATTTGTCTGCAATTTTCCCCAAATCATTTTTCTAGGGTTTTTAGTTCAAAATCTTTCCTCTCAAAATTTCTCCTGATTTGACGCGTTGGTTGCTCGAAATGGTCTGGAAATTAAGGAAAGGCAATGACGAAATTCCTCCAGCACGATTTGCTCCAGAATATGGTAAGTTACTAAAATGTTTATCGATCTTTGTTGTGCTTATTTGTTTTATGAAATCGATGACAAAGTTCATTTTTTATTCAAAATGTTTCTGTTTTTTATTCAAAATGCTTCAGAATATTTGTTTAAAATATGAAAAAGTATGGATCCCAAATACATTGTTCCCTTTTTTGAAGTATACTTGTTTATTTTTCCCACTGTCATTTCTGGTATTTTTTATTCTTGACTGTAATTTTCTATTCATATTAATGCAGGTCCTAATAGTGATTATTTTACTATTAGAATGTACCATTATGGTAAAATTGTTGAGTTAAATGGCAGATATTATGTGGATGGTAAAGTTGATTATTTTGATTGGTGTCATGAAGATGAAATGTCTGTGTTATAATTAAATGAAATGGCTAAAGAGTTAGGATTGAATGATGTGGTTCATTTTCTGCACAATAGGGGTATGCCACATGACTGCAATTATGTTTCAAAGTTAGAACATGATATTGATACTCTGTGTTTAGTGAATTTTGCTGATGATGAAAGAGTCACAGAAATATATGTTCAGCATGAAACTGTTGTGCAACTGAGTGCAAATGAATCTGATATAGATACTGGGAATGAACCTGTTGGGGGTACTGAGAATGAACATGTTGGGGGTACTGGGAATGAACCATTAGATTTCAGTGATGGTTTAATTGATATGAATGATAGTGATGGTAGTGATGGCCAATCAGTTGGGGATGATTCTGACCACTCTGATTTTCTAGCTGATAGTGATTTTTATGAGTCTGATGATGATATCCAGTATGATGAAAATGTAGACTTTGATGTAGAATGGGGAGGGTTAAGGGAAAAATCAAAAACAGAGCCTACCAATAGAAGATCTAGGAGATTAAATAAAACAGTTGATGAAGAGGGGTCAAGCAAGAAAAAACTGAATGAATGCACCCACAATAACTTCCCTGTTTTCAATGAAAAACTTGATATGTCAGACCCTCAATTTCAACTGAGGCCTTGTTTTAATGATGCTGATTCATTTAGAAGTGCAGTAAGACAGCATTCTATTGTCCATGGTAGAGACATCAAATTCAAAAAAAATAAAAAAAATAAAGTCCAAGTAATTTGCAAACATAAGACTTGTGACTGGACAATTTATGCTTCCCAACTTAGAAATGAAGCTACATTCCAGATCAAGAGTCTTAATGCAGTTCATGAGTGCAATAGGAAAGAGAGGGTGACTTGTGCAACATCTAGGTGGGTAGCCAACAAATATAAAGATAAGTTAGCCTCAGATCCTAAATGGCCAATTGATTCCATGATGTCTATTGTGCAGAAAGACTGTAAGCTTTTGTTCAGTAGGCATCAAATGTACAGGGCAAAGAAAAAAGCCACTGAGTTGAACATTGGCTCAAGTGTTGAACAATATGGCTTAATGTGGAGGTATGCTGCAGAAGTGGTTAAAACTAATCCTGGGACCACAATTAGGATTAAAACTAAACCTGTTGGGGATGGGAATGAAATGAGATTTAAAAGAGTTTATTTGTGTTGGGGGGCTTTAAAGGAAGGGTTTCTGTCAGGGTGTAGGCCTATTATCTTTTTGGATGGATGCCACTTGAAAACATCATATGGTGGTATCCTATTGTGTGCTGTAGGGATAGATGCTAACAATGGTATTTATCCATTTGCATATGCAGTAGTTGAAAAGGAGAAAAAATATAGTTGGTTGTGGTTTATTGAATTGTTGAAAACAGACTTGGACATTGAGAATAGTGGTTTGTGGACTGTGATGAGTGATAAACAGAAAGGGCTCATTGATGCTGTAGAGTTGTTGCTGCCTTTTTCAGAGCACAGATTCTGTGTGATGCACTTATACAGTAACTTTAAGTTGTCACATAGAGGCTTAGCTCTAAAAAATATTTTGTGTAAAGCTTCCAGAGCTTCCAGGATTGTGGATTTTGAAAGGGTGATGAGGGAACTGGGTGAGAAAGACAAATCAGCCTTCAAATGGCTTGCTAAGAGGCCTGCAGCACATTGGTCTAGGTCATATTTCAACACAAACTCCAAGTGTGATGTGTTACTGAACAACATGTGTGAAAGTTTTAATGCAATGATTGGAAGGGCTAGGAGTTTACCTATCATTGACATGTTGGAAGCTATCAGAATGATCTTAATGAAGAGGATTCATGTGAAAAGAGACAAGATGGCCAAATACAGTGGTGATATTTGTCCTAACATTCAGAGGCAGTTAGATGATTTGAACAAGAAGTCCATGGACTACATAGCTCATTGGAATGGCAAGGATCAGTTTGAGGTGGAGAGCTGTTATGGGGAGAAGTTCAAAGTCCACCTTGGGGATAATAGCTGCAGCTGTAGAAGATGGCAACTAACTGGAATCCCATGTGCACATGCTATTTCAAGCATGTATTGCATGGGATACACACCTGAGGATTATGTTGAAGGTTGGTACAAGAAAGACAAATACATGGCAATCTACAGTCACTTGATGAATGCTATGGAGGGTAATGAGTCTTGGCCAATTTCTGGCAAAAGTAAACTACTTCCTCCAGACATTGAGAGCATGCCAGGTAGACCAAAGATGCACAGTAGAAGAAAACAGTCAAGTGAAGGGTCCAGGGATATACCAGCTCCTGTTTGCAAGAACATAACAACAATTGAAAAGTTGGGGAGGCAAGGAGTGATAATGACTTGCAGTTTGTGTCACCAGAAGAAACATAATGCAAGAGGTTGTCCATTAAGGCAACCAAGTGAGCAAGGCACCACTAGTGCTGCTGCAAATAACAAAAGAAAGGTACATTTCTATGGTTTTTGTTTATAATCTTATTTCTATTGTAATGTTCTTATGTACTTTTCTTTGTCAATTTGCAGAGGAAGCAATCAAAGAAGGGCAAGGAAAAACCACCCAATCAAGTGCCTGAAACACCAGTGGTTAGTATAATAGCATTAATCTTTTTTTGTATCTGTGAGTATGAAATATATTTTCATTTGTGTATGTGAAATAATATCTTTAATGAATTTTTGATAAATGTGAGTATGGATTATATTCTATATTTTGATAATTGCAGATGGATGATGATACCTTGAGCCAGGAAATTGAGGCTGTATATCAGAGCTTGATTAATGAAGCTGAAGAAACTTCAAAACAAACTAATGAGACTGTGAGTAAAAGACAGAAATTACCAGTTAGGAAAGGGAAGAAAAAAAGCATTCCAGAAGAGGTAAAAGATTTGATTTTTAAATCCTTGGTTAAAAGATCAGTTCTGAACATATTGTTATTTTTATTTGATTTTTTGTACTTTAGGTGGTTCCAAAATCAAAAAAGGGCAAAGAGCCTATGGTGGTTGAGCAACTGAAGGTTTCAAGAACATGGAAGGGCAAAGAACCTGTGGTGGCCAGTCAAACTTCAAGTGTGCCAAGAATACCTAGTAGCCAGCTATCACAAACAACTGTGAACAGCACCCTTTCAGCAAGTCTACAAAGTGAATTACCACCACATTTCCAGAAAATTTTTGTTAAAAAATTTGTAATTCAAGGCAGTTGTAATGCTGGCAACTCTTTTTTGTTTTGGTATTTGCTATTTAGGTATTGTAAGTCTGTCTTTTTGAAAATTGTATTTTAGAAGTTTTTTTGGAAGGTGTTTTGGAAGTCTTTTTGAGAACTGTATTCAAGACAACTCTTTTGGTTTGATATTAATGAAGAAGTTGATTATCTAATAGTTTGTTGTGAATATGTTTATGCTTGTTGTGAATAACACCACAGTACATTGGTACATTTATTTATGTTTGTTCTTACAATCTGATATTTGGTAATCATGTTTGTGTTTGAAATAACATTGACAAACCATATCACAATAGCCATTGATTTCATTACATAAAGAGTACATCAAGATGGAATTACATTACACAATCTGTTTTTGAAAAACAGAGACACGAGAACAATATAACACAACTTACAACAGAAAAAATCAATAGCATTAAAAACTCCAAAATATCTTAATTTCAAGAACACAGATTTTCAAGAACACAGACATATGCATAAGGAGATACACAAATACATATTTTAATTTCAAGAACACAGACATATTACATAAGAAGATACACAACCCTAGGTTAGTTTTTAAGTGATGAGACGTTTTTACCCTTAAAAAAATCACGTGAAAGGCACATGTGTGGGATTCCGGCAAAAATGCCCGGAATATTCCCTTTTTAAGGCACCGTGCAACGAAAACCGTAGTTTAGGTAAAAACGTGCAAAAAAAATTTGTTTGGGGGGTAAAGTGCAAAACGGGCTATAGTTTAGGGGGTAAACTGCTTTTTATTCTTAAAAAAAAGTAACTAACAACAACAAAAAAACCATGCATTAATTAATGCAAAAAAACCATTGTCTACAAATCAAATACAACAAATTAAATCTTATTTAAAAAAAAAAAAAAAAAAACTAAATATTCCCACGGTGGGAAGGACCGGCTCCTCCACCAGCAGATGGATCCTGCCCCCACCGGGGAATATAATTATACTGTATGGAATATTCTCCAACAGTAGCAGATGTCGGATCCTGATTCTGATTATCATGATCCGGTTGTTGCGGCGGTGGTGGAAAATAATTGTACTGCATCGGAGGAAACTGGCCACCACCGCCACTTCCTCCAGCCGCCGCCGCCGCCGCCAACGGAACCTCCGCCCCATATTGAGCAGCACCAAAATTGTACGGGACAGAAAACTGCCCGCTGCCACTACCAGACGGCCCCTCACCCGCCTGAGTACGTAACAAAGTTCTGAGCAAACATGCCCGGAACTATCTCGCCTCCAGTCGGCGGAGGCGGCACCGCCGCCACCGCATCCGCCGCGGCAGCGGCTGCACCGGAAGTCGAAGCTCCATTGTTGAGCTCCGAGATCCGGTTCTGGATTTTGACCTTGAAGGCGCGAAACCACGCCTTCCATTCCTGGACCTGCTCCGGCGAGAGGCTCTCGATCGGGGTATCCTCCCACCACCCCTCGATCTCGTCGAGCTCCTTCTCCCTCTCCTTGAGGCGGTCCTTCTCCTTATGGATCTCGTCCAGCCGCCGGTTCAGGTTATCGATCCGGGCGCGTGTGTGCGCCTCAACCACCCGCGCGTAGTCGCTGAGGGGTTGGTTGGGGTTCCTGAATCGGTCGATGACCGACTCCATTGACGGATGGAAGAAGGAGAAAGGGTTATCGGTAGGGGAGAAGATAATTATACCAATGTCCACACCACACAGCGTGCTCAGCTCGCTCGCCTTGTTATAAAGCCCCAATCGCCGCTTCGAGAAGGTGGCGTACAGATCGTCCTGGTTTTCAATCAGCCCCCTGGTTTGCCTGCCCGCCATTGTTGAACAGAAAACTAGAATTAAGTTGCAGAGAATTATTATTCTATATATGAATTGAAATGAAACTTTGCTCTCTGTGTGTACTGTTTGTGTATGCTCTACGTTTGTTTGTGGGGTATTTATAGTGAAATTGTGGAAAATAAAATTTTAGTGTAGGATTTGGCAATCAGATTTTGAATTATGGCATTCTACGTCCATTTATAGTCAACTGCATGATTATGCATGTATCTAATTTGATAAATCTTGATTCTAGATTCTAGCCATTATTTTCATATAATCATTTGCTTACCAAATTATCAAAAAAAAAAAATTTAAAAAGAAAAAAAAAAAATATATATATATATATATATATATATATATAAGCAACTTTGCCCAAGGTGCTAGCAACTTTGAATATATATATATATATATATATATATTCAAAATTAATTCTTCAAGTTACCAATTATGAATAGAATAATTAATAATCGAACCAATGGATACAAATAGAAATAAAAACAAAAACAAAAAAAAAAAAAGAAAAAGAAAAACTTACCGGTGATGGAGAAAAAATTGCAATAACATCAGTATTGCATAACCATATATGCTAGTTTGATAACCCATTATTTTGACAAAGAACAGGCTAATTGAACACTTTGAAGGAACTCTCTGAATATATGCTTAGTGAGATATATATTATATAGAACTACGTTCTTCTGTATTCTTGTATTGCTGATTTAACTATGAACAGGCGTCCGCTGTATTTATAGAGGCCGTGGTTCGTTTGTTTTGGAAACTGAAACGCATTTATTTTTTTCATATAGGAGGTGCAATGATTGTAATATTTAATCGATAATCAAATCACGAGATTTTGCCGATGAATGATAATAAAACGTCTTGGCTATTTTTAATTTATGGAAAGTATTACACTTTTTTGTTTATATACGGACAATATTATAGGTATCGCGATTATAAATGGTAGTCATAAATTATAATTTGATTTTAATTTATTGAAAAAGCATATTCTGAGGAAGTATTATGTGATCCGAGAGATCATTGATAGAGGTGAAGTTAAAGTAGAACGAGTCACCTCGAAAGAGAACGTTGCAGAAACCTTTACCGAGATCGGTCCACGAGAAACATCGAGAGTAGATGGGATTGCGATTCATGGGTAGTTGGCTTTAGGTCAAGTGGGAGATTGTTAGAGTAGGTGACCAACAAGCCAACATGTGGCTGTGGTCTTTCGTATTTATTATGGTACTAAACGAACATTTTTTCGTAGTAATGATAAAACATCTTGCCATTCTATATCTTTGTCCCTTTGTCACAAGCATAGATATAGTCCTTACAGTTATTACAAGTACTAGTAATTGATCGTTAGGATCGTGAGATATTTACTTAAGTATTATAACTGTTAAACGTGTTCCTAGTCGAAGGGTTACGCCACCAATGAGGACATCGGCCTTTCCCATTAAGAGACTAGCACTTAGTGTATGTGTACTGCATCTCATCAGTAAACGGTATTGTGATATCGGCATGCATAAGTGGGTGCTCTTAAGTTGACGAGTTCACTGAACTCCCTCACCCTAGAAATCTCTAAGTGGTTCTCAATAATCGAGTAGAGATATATGTGGTATAGTTGTACACCATTAGTCCTTATGACCTAGACATCACCGTGACTTCACTAGAGGACAAGTTGTATTGTGACCTGTCCCTGAGTTCCACCGATGACCACCCCAAGGGCCAGTGTTCGTGCAGTCCGAAATCTAGTGGGAGGTCTGTGCATTGTAGTCGGGGATTCGATCGCTAGAATAAAGAAATGTCGCATGTGCAGGGTCGAATTAACATTTTTCGGGGAATATAATATTCCAAGTAATGAAAACAATTTCGTGAAAAGTCACACTATAAGGGGGTCGATGTAAGACGGAAACAAACATTAGGGGAGTTTTGGTAATTACAAATACATGTGGGTATTTTTCTTAAATTAGTCGTAATTTATCCCTGTTAAATACAACTTAAATTGATTTCCACCTATGATTATATGTTAGAAACAAACATAAAGGCTGGCGTTAATGAAAATAGATCAAATTTCAATTAACAAAAGTCACTATAAAATGCTTATATAAATAATAAATGGAAAAGGAAAAATTAATTGATTTTTTTGTGAAAATCGGTCGAATATATTGTGATTTAAAAAAATAGAGATATAGAATCGATATTAGATTCTTATAAACATTATAAACTAAATAATTTTATTTTACAAATATTTAAAAAATGTTAATTAAAAAAATAAATATAACTGATTTTATATGATGGGAAATAGAAAACTTAAGATTATTTCATTAATTCAGGTACATAACTTGTAAGTTAGACAAAGAACTCATGTATTCCAATATCAAAATATAGTGGGATATATACGTTGTTAAAATATTTAATAATCAATTATTTACGCTATAATATCCTACATTAATATTTTTGTTTTCCTATGATTTAAAATTTTAACTTCAAAAATTAGTCAAAATATTTATAGCTAAATATTTTTTTTTCCATGATAGGATGTCTATATCTTTACCCACATTATAATGGATTGCATTAAACCTCGTATAGGTTCAATATTGTAGCAATATCGTTCCAAATGAAATGATAAACTAATTTGATATTTGTTAGATAATTTTTTATTGGTATACTATGATATTTGAAATTTGATAACTTTTTCAGAGCTTAGGTCGTACAAATAGTTTAAGGTTTTCTTCTATGAGAATGAACAACTGTATAAACAATGGATTGTGATAGACTGGAAAGGGGAATAAATACATCGAGAAAATCTTTAATTAGGCAATTTACAACACTTTTTTTATCGAAATATTGCACACATAAAAAAATCTAAGACTAATAAAAAAACGAATATAAAACTATTTTAGGAACATATAGCCGCACCATGCGTGTCAATATATTATTTTGTAGTATACGGAATCTTACGAAATCTTTTTTTCCATCCAAGCTAGTGCACGTAATATACCCACTAACATGTGTAGATATATGTATATATACATAATAATATTAACTGTTTTCATTTTTTGTTTACTCATTCGTTTGATGAATTATAAAAATACCTATCTATTCTAAGATATTTATTTAATTAGGTATTTTTTCTCTTATATGAAATTTACTTATGAGTTGGATCTTTTTAACGTATTTGTAGGCAGTATAATATATAGCACAATATATATATATATATATATATATATATATATATATATATATATATATATATATA